>JABBWB010000424.1:0-30409 GCA_016628085.1 Suillus occidentalis
AACCACAACTCGAAGATGAGTGGGATCCTTGGAAAGCTCTTGCATCAGAAGAACCTCCTCCTCCACCCAAGCTCGAACCCCCTCCCCCCCGAGTACAGTCACCACCACCACCACTGCCCGCCTCTCGTCGCAAGTACACAGGTCCGGGTTTGCCACCTGTAAGACTCACCGGTAAGTCCTTCCTTTAATCCTATCATCGTGTTTTCATCAGAGTCCACAGACCCCGACGCGCACCCAAATCCGTGCTGTTTCCACACACCACTCCCCTATGGACACCCCAACCACCCCTCAAAAATCATTTTCCCACACCCCGCATCAAAACCAGAAACCCAGTTCAAGTTCCAGCAGTAGCAGTAATCACACAGATGCAACTCAGTTCACACATTCCGTCATCTTCCTCAAAGCGCGTTGACGTCCTCCAGCTCAATCGCCCCTGCTATCAAGGTAGCTTTCTTTTATGTGTTTTTAGCCGTACACGTTCTGGGGACTACGCGTCAAGTACTCGTGTCATACTGCCCCCGCCTTGCGCCGATTCCAAATCCCACTCATCTCCGTCCTTCGCATGCCGTTGACACCATTGACTTCTTTAGCACCTTGACGTCACACGCCCTCAAGGTCGATCACCTACTTCGGCTCAACAACAAAGATTGCCCCAATCCACTCTAATTCGCTTCACCCTCCTCTTGGCACCCCCGTGAGTATCATTTTATACTTTTATTTTACTTTTTTTTTATGCCGAGTGACTAACCAAGTTTTCACCAGAGCGTTATTTCGCGACCCGCTGGTTCACCTATTGCTACCGCCCGAACTCAGACTCGTCCCTCGTCTGTAGCACCTCCCTCCCCTCCGCAGGGCAATCAAAATATTCAACGAAATTTAATGACTACGACTGTTATGACACAGACTGCTACCCGATCGCCTAGCACAAATACTCGCTCCGCAGTCGTGCCGTCTTCTAGCACCGCTCGTCTGTCGGTGGTGTCATCTTCTACTGCCGCTCCTGCCCGTTCGTCTTCTACAGCTCGCACGACCCCCCGTCGCTCGGCAGCAGCGCCCCCAACCATTCGTTCGTCTGCAGCTCCCCCGCCCAGCACCTACGTGATACCCCATCTCCAGAATACCCAACCCCTCCGGCTCAACTTGAACCGCTCGCCTTCGTTCGAGCTCAGCGCGGCTCCCATCCGGAAAGGACCGTTGATTTTTGCTGCCATGGCACAGGGTCAAGGCAACGACCAACAAGAAAATCAATCACCCAATCAAAACCAACGCACGTCCATCATCCAACAAAACCTATCCCTCCCCGACCACCAGCGCCCACAAGCACCAATGACCATCAGACAAGCACCCATCACCCAACATGACAACTCTGTGAATGCCACGTGCATCTCCGCACCATCAGCGCGACGTGTCGTAGATCATGATCACGGGATGCTTGGTTACCCGTCTCCACCCGCGGAGTATACAAGTCTAGACTTTAGTGGTCTTAATGTGCCTTTAGGTGTAGGTCCTGTGCTTGTGCCTTCCACGGAGCGCGCGTCCGCGCCTTTGGCATCAGCAGGTGCTTCGAAGGTGCCTTTGTTATCTGCCTCGGGCGTGCCTTTCACTTCGGAGCGTGGTTTGGTGCGCGGGGGGGTCGGAGCGTATCACCGTGGCTTCGACTTCGACTTCGGCGCATGCTTCTGCACAGGGACAGGGGCAGGGACGCGTCGGAACTTCGGGCCCAGGGCGTGCGCCATTTGCTTTTGAAGCTGGAAGACGTGTCTCGTTGGACGTGGGACGTTCATCTGAGGTACTGACAGGGCGTTCGTCTGACGCACCAGTAGGGCGATCGTTAGACGCGGCACCGGCACCTATATCAGCACCAATATCAAGCCGTATCAGAGTCTCATCAGACGCAAGCACACGTGTACCCCCAATGCGCAAGCTCAACAAAGCGACGAGTAAAGAAAGCCTCAAACCACGCGTGTTGACGAAATCGCGGCCTCCTACGCCTTCTTCCTCGGGGCCTTCTCCATCGTCTGGTCCTGCCAAGTTGGTCCTCAAGAAGATATCGATGGAGGCGTTGTTTTCGGAGGATACGTTGTTTTTGGACGAGGACCCGTTTAAGAAGGTGGAGGGGGTGCAGGTTGTGAAGATGTTTGGGGAGGAGGCTGTTGGTGGGGCGAGGCCGGTGACGCCTTTGCCGCCGAGGCCCAAGTCGCCTTTGACCCCTGAATCTCCTGAAGATTATCAGTCTGCGCGGAATCAGCGTAGGGGACAGTGGCTTGAGAAAACGCGTCCTCCTGTCGTTGCTGATGCTGCTGCTCAGCAGGAAGTGATGAGCAAGGAAGCTGAGCTCCTTCAAGAAGAGGAGGAGGTTCGTCTCAGGAAAGCGGAGGAGGCGCGACGCAAGGAAGAAGAGGTGCGCCAGAGAGAGGACAAGGAACGGATGGAGAGGGAGGCGGAAGAAAAGCGACTGAAGGAAGAAGCTGATGAGAAACAACGACTGGAGGATGAGCTTGCTCGGAAGCCTCCTACGTTCTACCCCATCATTTCACATCTCTCCAACGCGTTGCTCCTCCCGCATCTCCTCGCGTGCCTGACGTTTGGCGATTGGTGTGCGTTGTATGCAGCGAATAAGGAGGTGAGGGCTGTGTTTGAGAGTAGGGTGTTGAGGGGAGTATGTGCTTGAGCATTTCTTGGGGACTGTTGGGTATCAGAGGTGGAGCTTTGAGTGGGCAGAGCCGCTTGCTCTGTCTTTGAAGGTTAGTTCTCCTGTATGACGTGTTGTGATGTGCTAACGCAAACCGAAGGAACTAAACGACTACATGCGAGGCGTCTCAATGCCCACGCACCAATACGCGCAACTAGCAGAAGCGTATCTCCAGGCTCGTATCCCCACACCCGGGCCCCTAGCGGGTCGTCCCAAACCCCAGATCCCGGATATTGTGTCGCTTGCGATGACCACGCGTGCGTATACGCGGGTCGTGATGCGCTTGAGGGCGCAGGCTGAGAGCGAGGCGCGGGCGTTTGCGAGGTCGCATGTTAGTCCTGTGTCTTCGCCGCGTGATGGGCATGGGCAAGTGGTGCGGTCTTCCTCGAGCCGTACGCCCTCGCCTACGTCGTTGTATTCACACGGCAAGTCCTCGGTCTCTTCGACCAAAGGGGCATTCCGATCTCCCTTGGTCCGACTCCACCGTGCGCCGCTTTTGCGCGGTGTTTGTTCCATCTCCTGAAGGGGAGTGGTTATCTGATTCGAGTGTGGTGGAGTGTGAGGCTGAGCTGAAGAGGGCTGGTGTGTTGAAGTTGTTGAGGGTTGGGGATGTAGTGTGGGATGTTGCTGTGGGTGATGAGGGGAATCTGGGGAGGATGGTTTGGGATGGGAGTTATCTTGTGGTGAGTCCTCTTTTTATCGTACAGTGTCACGCACGGTGCTCATGTGCGTGTGTGATTTAGGACCTTGATTACAAGTACTCGCGAATGGGCGAGCTGTCTCCTTATTTCCACAGTCTAGCGTTTTCTCCGTCGTATTTCCACCGCGTCATTCGGACGGGTGTGAATCCTATTGTGAACCCAGGGGGTAATCCTATTGTTTATTTGGATGTTAGTCCTTGGGGCCAAGAGCTCGCTGCGAACTTGCAGTTGTTGCAGGATAGAGCTACGACAGCGACGTGAGTCCTCTCCAGCTGTCTATTATAACAACATAGTAACAATGTTTCGAACAGTCCTCACGGGACGCTGCACAGCGTCGTCCACTGGCTGCACCGCTCCTCATTCACGATCCGACCCCCCGTCTCGCCGCACCACCCACACGCGTACTCGCATAGCCAAAACTTGCGTCTTCCTATCCCAAATGTTGCGGGCTTTTTCATTGATCCTGGCTGGTACGGGACTGTGATCGTCGAAGCTGAAGGCACGAATGAGGGTCTTGCAGATTTCCAAGCGCGCTGCGGGCCTGGTGTGTTCCCCCCTCGCGCAGATAATGTTACGTCGAAGATGAGAAATGAGAAGGAGAAGGGGAGTAGACGCGTTTATAGGGTTTTGAGGGAGAAGAGGTGGGTTTTCTTTTCTTTGTTCTTGTTTTTTTGGGGACTCGGAGCTGATGTTTTGCGTTTTAGTCGCCCTGGTGAAATCTGGATTCGCGCCGTTCGGGAGAAAGAAAGAGTTATGTGATGTTGTTGTGTTGTGACCCTTGATTTCTCATTCTGATTTTTTTTCCTCTTATGTTTTTTTTTAATAATGGCTGCGCCGATACCTTTCTGAACGTTTTCTCATGTTCTCGTTTCCACTTTTTTTTCCTTTCGTCTCGTCGGGCACCTGGTCGGAATCTTTTTACACAGCGAACTTTTTTTTTATCGCACACCTATTCAGAACACTGTTCTCATCGCGCCCCTCGCTCGTTTCCTGGATACTGCGGCGTGTTCTTTCATAGACTACGAATAAGAGATACATGTACAAGCATAGTTATTCCTCGGATTATGTTTTATGTTCTACATTTTCCAACTAGCTTTTTTTCTTCAATAGATCAAAAATCGTATTAATTGAAAATCATGGCACGTGATGTGACGCGTAGGATGGACGCGTTTGCTGGTTGACTTGCTTGCATTTTATTATCGTTCTCACTTGTTCATATTCGTCTTTGGGAACCTTTTTTCTTTCGTCGCCTGTGATCAGCGGGTCTGTCATATTGTCTATACCGGGTTCGGATTCTATTATCGACTTGGAAGTTCAGCGGTCACATCAGGATTCAGGATGTTCCACGGCGTAATTCTTGGGACGCTGCTACTCGCCCTCTTCACGCTAGTCTCTGCGTCCTTGTACCCCGTCCAACCTATTCAAAATACTGTGTATTACGCTGGACAGACTGCCCTGACGAGATGGATAGATGATGGAACGTATCCGCTACTTACAGACATGGGGGGTATTACTATACAGCTGTATGGTAATTCTGACGTGCGTTTCCGTTTCCGTTTTGCCCTTTGTTGTGGGGATACTGAGACGGCATTTGACGAATTGTGTTGTTTGTGCAGACGTACCTCGCGACGCTCGCTACAAACGTGAGCCCTGGTGCCAAGTCTTATCAGTTGAATATACCTAGGAGTCTTATACCCGATGCCTCGAATTTGTGCGTGATTCGTTTACTTGGTAGGACGGCGAGGATGCTCATCCCCCCTGACATATAGCACTCTGCGTTACATCACGAACACCCCATACAATATGATCATCTACAGCGCGGATTTCAAGATCATACCAATTCCAGGCGACACACTCCCTACAAACGCGAGTTCTCTGACGAGTTCTAGCAGCGAGAATCTGTTCTTTCAGGCGACAAACACACCATCGTTGTCTGCACCTGCGCCTACACCTTCCGGATCTGGAACACCAACGCCATCTCCAACAAACAACGCAGTCCCGCCCCTCCGTCCAGGCGACGTCGGGAACATCAACCAACCCTCTAGCAATAGCAGAAACGCCGCGGCTGGCCGCATCGATATTGAGAAACTCAAGTTCCGAGTGGTGTTCATCCTGTGGCCTGCCTTGTTGGGTGTTACGATGGCTCTTTGATCTTTAATGTGTTTGTGTTTTTTTATTCTTGATTTTTTATAATTTTTTGTACTTTTTGTACTTTTTCTTTTTTCTTGATTCGATTTTGTGTTTTCTTGTAAATTTTGGGTTTGGATTGGATCGTGCGGAATTCTAGATATGATGGATTGTTCTTTTGGTGTGTCGTGATATTGAGCGTCGTTTGAGATACAACAAGGTTTTCTGTCCTCGGATAAACCAGTCTTGCAGAGGGGGTACCGTACCCCCTAACAGATTTTGCTGAACAATTTGCTGACATAAGCCACGTCCGACTTCTGAGTCGTTCGGATCCCATTATTTCGACATCTGCTGATTGCCATTCTGTACTTCTAAAAGTAGTATAGTACACTGCCTAATCACGCCAGAGAAACGCGGGTGCTCTTTGTAATGAATGCATGATCGTTCTGGGTGGCAAATAGGACCGCAGTCACAGTGCTACGGGGTATCTTTCCGTGTGTTCGGAGGGAGCTGCGGAGGGTAAAGATATAGCCATGATGGCTGTTGATTTTCGATATGAGCTTGGCGCGCGAGCTCGACGCCAACCAGGACAGTGGCAGCAACAAATCATCCATGGTGGTGGATGCGGTAGATATTCTATATTTTGTATTAGCCTGCGGTTTAGTATTTTGCACAGATTTTCGCACTCCACTGGCAGTATATGATAATTTGGATCATCTAGCCTCCGCAGGAAGTCACCTGAAGGTACTCAATGCCAGAAGTGTCATGCGCATTACGCATTGCCATAATAGAGAAAGAAGGGTCGACGTTTTCATTCATTTCGTCTGTCAACGGCCCGTGGAGATTGCATACATACGCCCTAGTGAGTGCGATAAGCTGGCTTGTGACTCTGAACGCCTGGGCTCGAAGCCATAGCGGAGTTACTGTGCAGTATTACAGGCCCACCTGGAGCTAGCTTGAGCAAGTCGGATCTTTCTTTGATGACGGTGATGATGCCCGCAAGCGCTCGCTGGCACGATTAAGTATAGAATTCTTCGTTCGAAATCCCACATCCACTGTTACTATGACCGCACTATCAGGGGACGCCAACAACATTGGGACAGTGAGGGATCGTCCCAATAAGCCACTTCCTCCGTCCTTCTCTGACCCATTCGAACATCGAGCGTTCCTGAAATTTCGCCTGGCTCAAGCATATCGTATCTTCGGTGAGCTCATTTTTTATCGTAACTGGAAGCGCCCGTCATCATCATGCAATGCAGCAAAGTACGGTTATGATGAAGGCGTCGCTGGACATATTACTGTCCGGGTAAGAGTGACACTGATAAATGCGTGTGTGATATTCTAATTCCTACATCGAAAGGACCCAATCAGACCAGATTGCTACTGGGTCAATCCCTGGGTGATTGATACTGTGCCAAGATAAAATCATGATATTCACCAGCTGTCACAGGGTGTCCACTTCAAGCTCATACAGCCTGAGATGCTCCTTCTCGTGAACCACGAAGGGAAAATACAGGAAAAGGAATCTGGACCCTCACGGTTCCTCAACCGGGCGGCATACATGATCCATTCAGCGATTCATGAAGCTCGCCCAGATGTTATCTGCGCTGCGCATTCGCACACCACGTATGCTAAGGCGTTCAGCGCTCTTGGGGTGCCCCTTGATCCCATTACTCAGGACAGCTGTGCATTTTATGAGGTATCTCGTGTCCATCGTTCTCAAAGAGATACGCCATTTAATGGATCCATAGGACCATGCTCTGTATAGCGAATTTCGTGGCATCGTCGATGACCGCGAGGAAGGTCTGGCTATAGCGGCTGCCCTGGGTTCAAACAAGGTTTGCAGATGTGCCGATTGACATATGTTGATACTCACAAGATCCCAGGCTGCTATCCTTCAGGTATTTTCGAGAGCTCGGTTGCGTGTTCTCACTTGTTTATCATGCCCCGCCGCGTAGAACCACGGGATTCTTGTTGCCACCGAGTCGATTGAAGCTACCGTTTTCTTTTTCATCTCCATGGAAAAGTGCTGCCAGGTTCAAATGATGGCAGACCAGGCCGCCGCTGCTCGTGGACAGAGAACGCGTCTAATTGATCCAGAAACTGCGGCTGAAACACGGAGAATCCTTGGAACTGATATAGGGGGCTGGTTCGACGGGATACCAGAGTTTCAGCTCTTGGAGCATGAAGAAGGAAAGAGATTCGAGTACATACCTGCGCATAAGGAGAATATGTAGCTATTGGCCAATACGGTGTCCTGAAGTACCCGACAATATCGACGCCAATCTTTGATCCACTAAAACATGGCGTAGGAATTCACCATTAATTTAAATGGACCATTGTCATCTCCTCTGCAGAACTAGCATGACTGCCTATGACGCGGCGGATGTTCTTAATGTACCAACGAAAACTGTTACACGAAGGTGTTTCCAGCCAACAAGTTCACTGCCCATGTGAAGAACAGGGACGGTCAGAGTATGCAGAGCTTTTCTTGTGCAGCATCTCAATCGCTGCCATGACAGAATTCGTGTTGACCCAGAATCTCAACATACACCTGCACAGCATTGAGCTGAAATGCCTCAGGTTGGAAAACAGGGAAACTCACTATATTTCGCGCCCCGGTGGGCCAGGGTCTACTTACTAGCCGGGGGCGGGAAATTGTGCATCGAGCGATTGGACATACCAAAACTGTGTGTAAGCACCTGAATCGCCCGCTAGTGTCCGCTACATTTTCCGAGTCAGCGGTCAGCAGTTCTCATTCGGAGAATCGTGGGGTGGATGTCAAACCTGGACAGTTCGTGCCAGCACTGTACTAACCTTTGAAGAGCCAAAATAACATCAACATCCTGAGCACGTCCTTCAATAACTGGTATGGGAGAAGAATGTGAACAGTGCCTGCCATGAAAAAACACATGAATCATCAAAGTTTCGCTAACAAGTGTTGTGGCTGCACACCATTCAAGTGAATTCCGAAGATTCACAGTCGTCTATGTCTGCATACCCATCTTTGGAGAATCAGTCCTAGTGAAACCCTATATGCGATTGAGCACGGGAGAACAATATTAGTCTGTCGTAAGCAACCAGCCACTGTCACAGAAGTCCATACCCAATGCATACATCGGGAGGCAACAATGGCTCACAACATACGCATGGGGTATGACCTTGTAGCCTACATTCTATCTGAGGTTGACGCACTGCGTCTCGAAGCAAGTCTATAGTTATCTTCATCTCCCCTGCAACACACCTCCCGATCTTGGCGATTTGGAAATGTTCACCTTCACCATCTTAACCTTCACAACTTCCGCTCTGTTGGTATATCCACCGCTGGAAAATCGGTGTATCCCTTCTCAGTGAGATCGCCAGCGAGGTAGAATGTTGTACGGTCGGGCTTAGCAAGTGGCAGGTCGTGTATAAGTCGGGCAGGGAGGTCCGGCTGTTTGAAGAGTATAGAAAGTAGATAGTGATAGTGGCGAAATACGACCCAGGCGCAGGAAGAGAAAGTTGTCAGCACAGATGAACAAAAAGAATGATCCAACACGAGAACACACTTACATTAGAGGTATACAACCTGCCAAATGCTATCATGCCCCCGTGCTCTTGTGCTGTCTCGATCGCGGTCTGTCGCGTGTACCCACCCGCACTGATAAACACGCCATCCCTGCCCTCCTTGCACCATATCTCACGCAGGAAGTCGTTGCTACCCTGCAGTGGTGCATCCACATCGAGGTATCCGCTAATACGTGGCTCGATGACGTGGAGGTAGGCGAGGTCGTACTTCTTAAGGTAGCTTACGAGGTGGGAGAATTGCGGTTTTGGATCGGGGACGCCCATGTCTGCATAGAATTAGTCTAGCATAAAATGGGGAACAGAGACGGGACGCGCCTTGAAACGGACTCCACGGACTCAATCTTATGCCAACCCTCTCAGCACCGACTTCTTTGACGATCGCATCTACAACCTCTATCGCAAATCTTGCTCGCTTCTCGATACTCCCGCCCCATCCATCCTCCCGGGTATTGCTAACCTCTTGCAAAAACTGATCCATGAGGTTTCCGTTTGCACCATGTATTTCGATGCCATCAAAGCCTGCTGCGATGGCATTCCTAGCGGCGGTAACATAAGCATTGATGTATGTCTTTATCTCTAGCTCAGTGAGGGCACGGGGGACCGAAGTAGGGTTGGTGGAAAGTGGGATAGGAGAGGCAGATACGAAAGGGGAGTTATTCTCCTTGAATAGGACATCCGGCAATGCTAACCTCCCAAGCGCACACAGCTGGCAAAAAATAAAGCTGCCCTTCTCATGTACGGCATCGGTGACCTTTTTCCAACCTTCTACCTGTTGCTGGGTATAGATCCCTGGGAGGAAGTCCATCCCACCAGCAGCCTGTGATATAACGGTCGCTTCGGAGACGAGGAGTGTTCCCTGGACGGATGCACGTTGTGCATAGTAGGTGACTGCATGGGGCCCGAGGACGTGGGTTGAGTGGGTGCGAAGACGGGTGAGGGGTGCGAGGATGATGCGGTGGCTGAGGTTCATGTGGCCCACTTGGATGGGGGTAAAGAGGGCAGGCGTCATCATGCGCAGTGGTATGAGCTTAGTATGGGTGAGAGGAAATATTCAGGTTGTTCGGACTGACTGTCTGTAGTGTGCTGTTCGTGTCTTTATACCATGATGCTACAGTATCTGGAGTTGCCGGCGATCCCGGCATATGTACACTGTTTGTCATAGTCCGTATTACGAATATTGAACTTTGTTATTCACCACCAACGGCAGCGGTGAGCTTGAAGGTGTGTAGCGCCAGCGAGATTGCGAGACGCGGGGGAGGTGGAAGGGTTGAATGGGGAATCAATCCATTTTTCGTCAGAGCGAGGGGATGAAAGCCTGTTGCGTCAGCACTGGGACCCCATGCCCGATTTTCTTGTATTCTGCGATTGCTTGACGTGCAAGAGAACTTCAACCTTGGCCTCTGGCTTTGAAATCCGTCATCTTTTGGGATGTGGCGGAACAATGCATGGGTCTCTGCCATCAGTCCTTCAGACTTTGTACTCAATCCAAGCGTTGGCCTTGGGTCGGATGTCCACATTTTTACGGCCATCAATGAGAGCATCTTGGAAGCCGTTTGGAGACGTGATCCATCAAGGAAAATACAAGGAAGCATGCAGCGAGATAGAGCAACGGGTGAGAGAAGGAAACGTGTTCAGGAAGACGAATGTGTCTGAACAAGTTGCGGATTTTTAGACAGAGGCGCGGATTGACCTAGTGACCACTAGATCATGCACATCAGTAGGTGTGAAATGCGTCAGAGCCAGCTACCTTGAGAGTTTAGCAACCTACATGTATAGTGACAACCATTCGAAGTAGCAAGCGCTGGTAGAAACCAGTGTCTGCCCTCAGAATGCATCTAAAAACCCGTTCAGATGACGAGATGGCGATCAACAGGACCTTGATCATGAGGTTGGGTATAATCGTTGTAAGTCGTTCTCTGATCTGCCCGACATGGCTGGGATCGTTGTAGAGGAACCCAGAAGGAAAAGGAAAGAAAAACAAGCGAAGCACTGTCCTTCGCTCGCAACAATTAGCATTATCAAGTTCGATGCACATGAGTCTCACGGCAAGGAAACAAGATTGATGGTGTACATTACAAAAGAGATACAAGTGCAGGATCACGAGAACCGCAGGTGAAGTAGTTGTCCGGGAGCTGCAACACTAGCTGTACTAACGACCCTCGGCGTGCGGTGATGTGCAGCAGAGAAACAGCACGATGTGACCCCACCATGGGATGGGTGGTGGTTGTGCGGCTGCTGTTCCTGGTGCAGGATGTGTCGCAGACGTTGAAGCACCGACAGGCTGAGTGTGCGATGATGACGCCTGAGCTTGTGCGTGCGATTGGGATTGTCGCAGATGTGCTCGTAATGCTTTCATAAAATTTGGCCCCCGAGCAACAACCAAAGTCTGAACAGAAATCATTAAACCACTAAGAATGTAAATGCGCCAAGGAAACATACCTGCCTGTCCCGCACTGCAGCCACTTCGACGACACGAGGACGGCTTGGGCGTTGCGCGATTTCAATTTCCTCATTGGTGTGGGGCTGAGAGGACAGTCGGGTGATGAGTGCATCTGAAAGTGAACTCAAAGGCATTGTGGAATGGGATTCGACTTCTTCATCAGTATTGAGTTGAGATCGGTGAAGAAATGAGGAAAAGCGAGCTAGGAGCACATGTGGATCTACGCGCAAAGGCGTGGCAGGTTGCTGAAGTTCGTTTGGTGCATCATTTTCAGATGGAGAGCTGTTAATGAGTGTAGACAAGCGAGCGAGGAGCGCGTGTATATGGAATACCGAAGGCCTTGAGGGTTGCGGAAGTTCGGGTTCACTGTTGTCGGGTCGGAAGCGGTGAAGGAACGAGGTATGGCGAGCGAGGAGTGCAATTACAGAGGAATGAGGGTGCGCGTCCATTGAGGACTGAGAACAGAGGTCTGGATAGGAACCAAGCAATTGAAATACTGATTACGCACATCAACGTCGGCTGGCATGCTAGCAAAAAAAGCTGATGGGAGTTCATCGATGTCATCGACGCCCCCAAACTGATCAGGACATTGCGTAGCATCAGCCTGAGATGTCACAGTTTTAACAAACGAGGAGAGTTGGAAACACGGCACGCACATCCAAAAATGACCCGCCATCGAGCGAAGAGCGGGGTGTGCGCTGTATTCCTGATTCATCAGTTGGTTTCTCTTTGAGTCTGTCTTTTGGTGCCTAACAGCAGATATTGTCAATGAGAGGGAGCAGCTGATGTGTTGACACTCACAAGATTGGTACCAATGGGTATTAGTAAGTTTTCAAGACCAGTTTCTTCGAGAATGGCGTGAACGTCCCATGTGTACGCGTTATTTTCGCAAGTAGTGACTAGAACCTTTCCATTGCGGGAAAGGGCTGCGGAGTTCACATAATGTTCATGGTGGAGGGGTGGACCGACTGGAAGGTTGGTGTCGAGATCCCATAGACGCGCTGTTTTATCAATTGATGCACTTGCAAGGAGGCGGTTGTTCTGAGACAAGGAGATGGCGTTGACAGAGAGTGCGTGACCTTCAAGGATGGCGATCTTTTGCCAAGTGGCAGTGTCAAATATCCTAATCAGTTTATTTGAACCAGAGATAAGCTTCTTCCCGTCCGACGTCCATGCCAAGCTGCAAACCATGTCATCGTGTTTGTGTTTGAGTTTGGCGAGAAGCTTGCCCGTCTTTGCATCCCAGATTTTTAAAAAGTTTTCTCCGCCCGTTGCAAGTTTTGACGAGTCAGGTGAGTACGTCACCTGCATTAACCCATTTGTGCCTGGTTTTGAATGTCAGGATGTTTTGGCGCCTCTTGACATCCCAGACTCTTGCTGTCCCATCCCAGGATCCACTCGCTATTCGCTCACCATCTGCACTCCAGCACAATACACGTACGACTCCGGTGTGTCCTGTGCATCTGCCAATGACCTTCCTCTTCTCAACGTCCCACAACGTCAATTTGTAACCGCTGCTTCCGCTCCCGCTCCCGGTTGCAATTATCTTTCCATTTGGAGACAATGCCATGGACCACACTTCGTCGTTCCCGTTCCGCCAGTCCTTGCCCTATCTGTGCACTGCTCTCTAGGTCCCATAGTCGGAGTGACCCGTCCGACATACATGTGATTATTTGTCGTTTGTCAGGCAGATGCACAACATCAGTTACCCAGTCGGTATAGCTTTGTTTCGTATGGTATAGCATGATCGCTGGCATCTTACTGGTGGAGGCTGAACTGCGGCAGATCGTAGATACGAAAGAAGTCTGGTATCTTGGAACCAGATAAGGCTACCCGGTAACGACAATGATTGTTGGCGGATAACCTTTCAACTTGATGCTTGTTAGAACTACACAATCCACCACTCACGAGACAGTCTACTTACAAAATTCAATCCTCAGCCACAAGACGGACAACGTATGCAGGTGCTGTGAGATTCAAGAGCGCGCAAGAGATCTTTGTGGGTATACAAATCACTAGTAAGTAAGCAAGTTGTCAGCTTCAACCTGCAGAAATGTCTAGAGCATCACTCACGAGAAGCACCTTCAAGACGAGTCAAGTGTACAATTACTCACAAGCAATGGTTGGGAGTTGAGGGCAGTCGTTCGTTCATGCTGTTTAAGGTACCTCGCATGCGTTGTTCTCGTGTTCGCAACTTCGCTTCATTGATGTGTTTACGAAACGCACAGGTCTGTGACTGGCGCTATGTCCTGTGTATCTTCCTATACGCAAGGCTTACATCTATGCTTCTCAGCAGCATCCCGCACTCCCTCTCCACTCAACTTCGCAACGAGACGCACGGACGCACGTCCAGTCATCCGCATGACTCATTGATGCGAAGAAGCGTCAAGCTTCGCATCAGAGTCACGCGGACACATCCCTTTCTCTTACCTTCATTATCTCGTTATCGCCGACAACCAGCACGACCTTCCAGTTTCCATCATACGATACCCTGGCCATCTCCAACCCTTTTCTCGTCACTATCTCTTATTTTCACCTTGTCGCACCAAAAATAGTCAAAGTGCTATGCAATTCTCGTCATTCCTGTGCAGAACGCGCTGCCTTAATACCACCATTCATTTAAATTTCTCGTACTCCCTCAATTTCTTGCTATTCCACCCTGTCAGGCTCAACGCCACCCACCTTCCGTCTCACCAAAGCCTCGCTTTGGTAAAAACCAAGGACCCTTACCTTCTCGCAGTTAAATACGCTCATGTACACTCGTTTAGAAGAACAACCGTTGATCTCCCGCTCGAATCACGCAGCCTTTCCTTTAGAAAGTCCTCTCGTTCAGAAGATCTTATTACTTTCGCGTATTCTACTACTAACGGGTCTTCTGCTACTTTCGTTTCAAGTCAACAATCCCCTTCGAGCTCGACACCAGCCTTACACCACTCCGCACGTTTCTTCCTGCCTGTGTTCGAGCTCCAGCATACACGGGACGTTCCGGCTGTAAGGTATGAAAAGTTGATAGGTGCATGTCAAGGTGGTCGTCCAAATGCTCATCTATATCCATGCTCACTAAACCTTCACCTTGGCTGGGTGCTTGTTGATATCCGGATTCGAGTCCGACTCTGGGAAACTTCTCAGACGCTGCATAGTGAGATTTTCCAAGTGCTTTCTCGGCCTCTGCTCTCAATGTTTCGGATTGATTTCCTAATATCTGGTCGATGCGCAAAAGTCACGATGTCATGCCCAAGCCTTTTTGTAGCCGATGCTCACCCTGGCGATACATAGGTTATCGAACTCAACCCTTCACCTCATATTGGATATCAGTTGAAGAATACAACGTTTTATGGCGCAAATCGCTATGATCATGATGATGGAGTTTTCTGCCAGTGCTATCATCCTGGTGGACAGCAGCCAATTGAAAGATTTTCCTCCTTAATTTCTCAGCAGGTGTAATTTGCGAAGAATCATTAGGGATGGTGGTGAGTTGTGCATTTTAGTGAGAGCCCTTTGCAGGAGCCTGGGCGCGCATAGGAACCCACAAAAACATTTCATAGTGCGAAGCATGGACTTGAAATTCATAAAATCGCCTGCTCATGAAAACCACTCATCCGAGACGAGTCTGGAACCGCTCCAACACAGGAACTAGTTCGCTCGCACCTCGATGTTTTGTGGTGCTGGTCAAAGCAAATCATGGCCGCCATCGGACGCAAATCGACAGCGACATAGCAAGTCCGAAAGAAGATTGGCCAAACCCATAATGAACTCGCAAAGAAGGAAGATAAAGGTGTCTAGATGAGTTGCGGATGTGTAGATGGAGGCGCGGGATGACTACTAGGTCATACACATCATTAAGTGTGAAACGCGCCAGAGCCAGTTACTTTCAGAGTTGAGCAACAGCGACAGCAGTGAGCATCTGCTCTTGAAATGCATATAAAAATCCGTTCCTACTGACAAGATGGCGCTCAACAGGTCCTGGATCATGAGATCGGGGATAACACATGCTTTTTGTTTTTGATCCGCTTGACACGACTGAGATCGCAGCAGTCTAGCAGAGGAATCCAGGGGCAACAGAATGGAAATAAGACAAAGGAAAACAAGCGAAGCACTGTTCTTCGCTCGCAACAATTACCATTATCAAGTTCGATGCACGAGTCTCACGGCAAGGAAACAAAATTGCTGATGTACATAACAAATGCAGAATCATGAGAAGCGCAGGCGAAATAGTTGTCCGGAAGCTGCAACACTAGCTGTACTAACGGCCCTCGGCGTGTGGAGATGTGCAGCAGAGAAACAGCACAATATGAACCCACCACCGGATGGGTGGCGGTTGTGCGACTGCTGTTCCTGGAGCAGGATGTGTCGCGGATGTTGAAGCGTCGGCAGGCTGAGCGTGCGATGATGACGCCTGGGTTTGGGCGTGCAATTTGGCTTGCTCATATGCCCGTCTTGCTTTCTCGAATTGTGGGCCTCGAGCAACAACCAAAGCCTAAACAGAGACCATTGAACCACAGCGAACGTGAACGCGTCACAAAGACATACCTGCTTGTCCCGCACTGCAGCCACTTCGACGACACGAGGATGGCTTGGGCGTTGCGCGAGTTCCTCATTGGTGCGGGGTGGAGAGCGAAAGAGTGATGACAGTCGGGTGATGAGTGCATCTGAACGTGAACTCAAAGGCGTTGTGGGATGGGATTCGGCTTCTTCGTCTGTGATGAGTTGAGATCGGTGAAGAAATGAGGAAAGGCGAACTAAGAGCGCACGTGGATCTACCCGCGAAGACGTGGAGGGTTGCTGGAGTTCATCTGGTGCATCATTTTCAGGTGGAGAGCGGTAAATTAGCAAAGATAGGCGAGCGAGAAGCGCGTGTATATAAAGCCTTGAGGGTTGCGGAAGTTCGGGTTCACCGTTGTCGGGTCGGAAGCGGTGGAGGAGCGAGAAAAGGCGAGTAAGGAGTGCATTTACAGAGGAATGAGGGTGTGCACCACCGATTAAGGACTGAGAACAGAGGTCTGGATAAAAACTAAGCATTTGGAATCATGATTACGCACATCGACATCAGCTTCCATGCCAGCAAAAAACGCTGATGGGAGTTCATCAACGCCGCCAAACTGGCCAGGACATCGCGTAGCATCAGCCTGGAATGTTATTGTTATAATAAACGAGGAGGATTGCAAACATGGCACGTACTTCCAAAAATGACTTATTGTCGATTGAAGAGCGGGGTGCGCGTTGCATTCCTGATTCATCATGTGAAGATCGGGGTGTGCGCTGTACTCCTGGTTCATCAGTTGCCTTCTGTTTGAGTTTGTCTGTTGGCGCCTAACAGTAGTAGACATTGTCGGTGAGTGAGAGAAAAGCTGATGTATTGACACTCACACTATTGGTACCAATGGGTGCTAGTAAGTCTTCAAGGCCTGTTTCTTTGAGGATGGCGTGAACATCCCATGCGTATGCGTTTTTATTTTCGCAAGTAGTGACTAGAACCTTTGCATCTGAGGAAAGGGCTACAGAGCGCAAATCCTGTTCATGTTGAAGGGGTGGACCGACAGGGAGGTTTGTGTCTAGATTCCATAGACGCGCTGTTGTATCATATGATGCACTTGCAAGGAGGCGGTTGTTTTGAGACACGGAGATGGCGTAGACAAAGTGTGTGTGACCTTGAAGGATTGCGACCTGCTTCCAAGTGGCAGTGTCAAATATCCTAATCAGTTTATGTGAACCGGAGATAAGCTTCTTCCCGTCCGACGTCCAGGCCAAGCTGAAAACCCCCAACGTCCATGCCAAGCTAAAGCTGCTGAAAACTATGTCATCGTGTTTGAGTGTGGTGAGACGCCTGCCTGTCTTTGCATCCCAGATTATTACAGCGTTTTCATGGTTTGCACCCGTTGCAAGTTTTGAAGAGTCAGGTGAGTACATCACTGCATTAATCCATTCATACCCGGTTTTGATTGTCAGGGTATTTTTACCGCTCTTGACATTCCAGATTCTTGCCGTCCCATTCCAGCATCCACTCGCTAGCTCACCGTCTGCACTCCAGCACAATGCGCCCACACCCCATGTGTGTCCTGTCCATTTGGCAATGAGCTTCCTCGTCTCCACGTCCCACAACGTCAATTCGCCGCTTCCGCTCCCGGTCGCAATCATCTTTCCATTTGGAGACAATGCCATGGACCACAATGCATCATTCCCGTCCTGCCATTTCTTGCCTATTTGTGTGCCATTCTCTAGGTCCCATAGTCGGAGTGACCCGTCCCAAGAACATGTGATGATTTGCCGCTCGCCAGGCAAGTGCACAACACCGCGTACTTCTTTAGTATGGCCTTGCATCGTCTGGTATGGCATGATCGCTGGCATTTTACTGGTGGAGGAAGACATGGTCCGCTCCGGAGGCTGAACTGCGGCAGATCGTGGATACGAGAGAAGTCTGCTGGGATCTTGGAATCAGACAAGGCTACCCGGTAAGGACGATGATTGCTGGCGGATAACCTTTCAATTTGATGCTTGTCAGAACTACACAATCCACTACTCACAAGATAGTTTACTTACAAAATGCAATTCTCAACCACAAGACGGACAACGTATGCAGGTGCTGTGAATTCAAGAGCGCACAAGAGATCTTTGTCGGTATTCAAATTTGCTGGTAAGTAAGCAAGTCGTCAGCTTTGACATGCAGAAGTGCCTAGAGCATCACTCACGAGAAGCACCTACGACGAGTCCAATGTATAATCACCAGCGACCAACGGGTGTAAGGTTGGGAGTTGAAACGTTGAGGGCAGTCCTTTGTTCATGCTGTTCAAGGTACGTTGTATTCTCGTTCACTTGACAGCTTTATAGCTGTGCATGCGAAACGTACAGGTCTGCGACCGGCCCTATTATCTTTATATACGTAAGGACTACAACGATACTTCTCAGCTACATTCCGCCCTCCCTCTCCACTCCGCACGTTTCTTCCGGCCTGTATTCGAACTCCAGCATACATCGGATGTTCCGATTGTAACGATGTCATTTTGATTGGGTGTGAGAAGGTATGACAAGTTGATAGCTAGGAAACTTCCCAGATGCTGCATCAATGCTGCATAGTAAATTTTTCTTCCCTCCCATTCCTTTCTCCGCCTTTGCTCTTGGTGTTTCGGATCCCTCACTTCCCTCACCGTCTGCCTAAGATGGCAAAATCCTAGTTTAAAATCCGAGGCACTACGGCACTCTGGCCCATGCTACATTCTCGTGTACCGCGTTAATTAATATCTACTCACTTACATATCCTTTCTGGTAACATGTCAAGTTCATAAATGACAAGTACTTGCAATCAGTCACAGTGCACAGGTCAACATTTACGAACTTTTATGACAACAAGTGCAACTTGCACATATCCCAAACTATAAACGAGATGCATCAAACAAGCACCACGCTGTCCAACACCGAAAACCCAGCCGCAACCCCGCCTTCATTACTCTCTGTCCCCTTGGTCCTCACAAGCCAACCCACCTCCCTCTCCACCACCTCCCCCTCTCCAAACAACGCGTACCCAAAGATGCCCAGCTCAGAGATAACCTCTGCACGTACGACTTTCTTCTCTGTGCTCCCGTTGTCTGTGCCCGAATTCGACGGAGATGCACGTACGAGGTACCCGCTTACCCCGCGTGGCGTCTCGATCATCTCCATTGCGATCCAGGCTTCGCGTTCTTCAGCAGGTAGAGCATCTAGGAAAGCAGGAATGGTTTCGCGGTAGACATTGTTCCCGCCTCCCTCACGCTGGGGCTTTAACACGAGCGACGGGGCCTTACAACGCGCAAGACGTGTTCCAGGCGGCACCTTACCATGTCCTTGTCCTTGTCCTGAAGCCTGGAGGCGATCAAGCGCAGCAGCGATTTCAGCATCCTCAGAGTCGAGCGCCCACATGCCCATCCAGGTGGCCCGGATACTTGCTGCGTGCGCTGTGAGATCGGGGGCGCGTGTACCCCATTTTGCGCCTTCGTTACTAAGGAAGCGCTCGAGCACACCGGGGCGCGTGAGTGCTTCTTGGACTTTCTTCCCGCCTGCGAGTTGGAGGGGAAGAGAGGGGCATTTGATGGCGCGGCTGCGCTCGAGGAGGAAACGCGTGTCGTAATAGGAGGGTGACGGGAAGTCGGAGGGGGTGTAGGATGCGCGGAAGTAGATCGTGGAGATTTCGTATAATGAGGGATTGGTTTGGAAAGGGAGGGTGATTGTGAGGGCATGCGTGGAGGGGTCGAGGGATGCGGAGACGGCTAGGTCGGCAAGTGTTTGACGGACGACGTGGATTTGGTGTCTGCCATGCTGTGTTAGTCTGCAAATCGTGTGAGATAGATTGGGACCTACTTCTCGAGCAATTCATACTCTAGCCATCGCTGGTCGAAAACATTGCGTTCGTTGGGCTGTACGACGAACAGGATGCGCGCGCTGGATCGATGTGAGTTCACTCATACTTGAACGAGATCAGAACTGACTCTCGAACGCCATATGCTTCGTGAGCCTTGGAAAGACCTTCAGCGAGACCAGATGTGGTGTTGTTCTCTGGAAAATTGTCTGCGGTGAGATGAGGAGACGCAGAAAAGTAGGAGGTAGACGCCAGGATATTTCTATACCGTATCAGCGTCTGCAAGAAGTGTCCAGAACACTAAACATACCTGTGCATAGCAGCCGCACGCTCAGAAAGCGGACCAAAGGACGAAGATATGGTATTAAACTCGACTTGTTTCAGTGCAAGTCTATCTTCTGCAGCGTGCAACAGATAATCCGATCTAAACAGGCCGAGGTGCAATGGCTAGGTGCTATCATCGCCCCTGCACACGACGGAAGAAAAAGTCTCAAACTCACTTGAGCTAGTACGCCGTGTTCCCTTATCCCCTTCCACCCCCTCCACAGCGTCCCAGTGAACTCATCCGCTTTGCCTACGCCATCCTCGGCACCCATCACTGTGTCTAAGAATTTAGTATCCATCGCCACGCGTGCGTATAGCACGTTATATACGCTCTGTAGCTCTCTTGCAGCATGGAATTGCGCACGGGGGAAGGGCGCGGGAATGAGTGAGAGGGGGGCATGGATTGCAGTGGTTGGTATGGGTGGTTGGGTATTGGATGGCGAAGGTGGAAGGTAAAGCAATCCGTGCGAGAGCGCGTATGTTGTTGCGGCGAGTGTCAGAGCCTCTAATTGCTCTGGAGTTAGCTGTGGAGGCCAGGTAGAGAAGTTGAAGGAGGTCATTAATGCTTGAAGGAGGTTACGTACCGAGCAGATAAGATAACACTGCGTGCACGTGTCGATTCTCACCTCAAGGGCTGTCGTAGCTTGGTCGTGGTTGGCACTGGTTGCACGCGTTTGCACCATCGATGTCGCAACTTTGCTGATCAGATCATGGGACCACTTTTTGCCCAACATCTACCGCAACGGTGCACGTAATTTTGCAACAGGACCCATTTTAAACTTGAATCGATGAATGTTTGCAGCTTAAATGCTACTACAAATCTTACATTCGAGTGACTCGTCCAGCCGGCAATTGCAACGACCTTTCTCTTGCTTTCACTCATCGCCGGAAAGTAGCAAAGTAACATGAATGCTCGTCGGTCCCGAGCACAGCAAAGTTGATCGATAGAAAACCTGACATAAGTAAACATTACTACCTCACATGTCATTATCTCCTCCTTGATAACCGTCGCACTTGATCAGAACACCCTAATGGCTACACATAATTCCATGGTTGTGGCTTTCCATACCTCGTGGCTGTCATTAGAAGTCGAACCCAACTTGGCCACTTTCCTATATATTAACTCACATCAGACCACTTTTTGACCATCTTTGACCGGTTATCTAGGTAGGAATTATATGGGCTACAAGTCCTGGTCTTGAGCTTGAGCCACCAGTACTAACATCAACCTTTCTGCTTTTTCCACTCGTCACCAAAGTGTCTATGCACCATGGATACTCGTCCAAGGGTAATCTACCTCCCAGACACTATGACCAACTGGCCCTGACCTCGCGCGATGAATCCCCATTTCGAAGTTGTCAAAGCCGAAGTCGATGCTTCGTTCCGTGAATTCAAGGCTCTGAGTGCCGAGTCACAGGAAGCATGTGACAAAGGCGATTCTGGTTCGCCCTCTGTTTGACTGACCCATAACTCTTGGAATGGTTGATATTGGACACCTGCATTTTTGTAGCCCGTTTAGCAGGACTGGCTTATCCCAACGCATCAAGAGGTTTGTCTTCGACCCTAGCTTGGGTTTCTGTGGACCGCACACCTCTAATTCTATTCTGGCCACATAGAACACCTTCGAATCGCCTGCGAGTTTATCAATGTCGTCATCATCGTGGATGAATACACCGACGTTGAGAATGCAGCAGTTGCTGAGGCAATGGTGGACATCGTCATCGATGCCCTACACAATCCTCACAAAACACGACCAGAAGGTGAATGTATTCTCGGTAAAAGCGTACAACAGCAAGTGTCTTCAAATTGCTTGATCATGCATTCTGGAATCCAAGAATGTTTTGCGTAGATTCTGGGCTCGAACAGTTCAGGCCGCAAGCCTGTCTTTTCAACGTCACTTCCTTTATAGCTACACCGCATACCTTCGTGCAGTAGTTGTCGAGGCTCTCGACCGCGACGAGGCTCATTGCCGTAGTATCAGTGATTACATCAAGCTCCGGCGGGATACATGTGGCACAAAACCCGCCATCGCAATAAATGAAATGGGAATGGATCTTCCTGACGAGGTTTTTTATCATCCCATCATCGTCGAACTGGTTGAGTGCATTGCAGAGTTGATGCTGATCGACAACGTAAATTCACATTGGAGACATGATCTGCGGCTGTTGACAACATTCACAGGATATGATCTCGTACAATAGAGAGCAAGCGACGGGACCGGAAATCATAACTTGATCACTATTCTTATGGTGGAACTCGGCCTCGACAGAAGCGGTGCGATGGCCTGGGCAGCACGCTATCACACTGAAGTTGAGAAAAGGTTCACCGACGGTCTGGCGAAGGTGCCTTCCTGGGGACATTCCGCTGATGTTCTAGTCAAAGAGTATCTTGATGGGATGGCAACACGGGCTCGAGCAAACTATTGTTGGAGTTACGAAACTCAAAGGTCTCGAGAATTTTCCAATCAGATAAACGATTACTTACCCTGATTGAAACTGCAGATACTTTGGCACAAAGGGCCCAGAGATACAGCGAACTCGACTTGTCCCATTATTGCCCAAGGTCATCTGCAAAGCCGCATCTGCGGTTACAAAGGTCAATGTTACTGATTTATCCGTGATGGATGCCACAGCAGACCGTAAGCAGCTATCTAGAAGCTCTAGACTAACCTAACCTGTACTCCACAAGCATCGGGCCTACCTTCGCCCCAGGTGACAAGTGTGATGTAATTCTCATTTTTCAGGAGAACGGGGATAGATAGTAGATAGTATTGCAGTGAATATGGAAATTTATTTTCCTGCAGGTGGGGGGCCCCTTTTACAGATTCCGCAGCTCGTTTCCCATACATGTACCGTTTCGTCTCTGGTTGTTAATCAGACAGGCAATATTTTGCAGCGAGCTTCGAGAAGAACGTCTCAAAGCATCAAGCTACACTGGAACTAGCCTTGCAGATAAACACGAGTAACGACATTATATCGTGGATTCCATTCAATGGATCCGACCACTGGCAGCCAGGCTGGCATTAGAGCGAAGGGATCAACGAGGATTACGGCCCGCCTGATCAATCTGAACGGTGCGTAATATGTATATGTAACTTTACGGTAATGCTAAATATTCATCCTGCAAGCAGCTGGCACAAATTATGATGCATGATGACTCGCTGAGCAATATCGGACCTCGTAGTCCTGGTTTAGCGATTTAGCTACAAATTTTAAAGAAGGTACAGATTGCAATCCGAGCCGATAAATGATATGTAGATGTATTAGGGACTACACTTGCGTAACCAGAGTGATTCGGTGCGTTTGATTGGTGTAACAAATTACGATGACCATAAGTCCGGAGTTAAAAGTCCTTGAATCAAACCTCTGGCCCAGTAAAGACTATGATATATAAGTGCGTGCCTCATGGAAATAACGCCAGTAACCAGGAAGTAAATGCGCGACAGAAAACCAAAGCTGCGGAGAGTACTTGGTCAGGCCGAAGTTACAACGGATGAGGGTATGACTCACACTATATAGCTTACACGACAGACGGTCTGCCTGAGTTGTCTTATACACCATGAATCGTAATCCAACAAGTCCCGAATAAAATATGAATGCGACGCTGCAGAATGCGTCCATCCCCCAGACCCGAGTGAGGCAGACTGACCACATCGGAAGTCCTACAAACATGGACACACGAGCCGGAGAAGGATGTGCGATTGGCAGTGTTCGTCTGCCTATGGAACGATCTCCTTCCTGGTCTTTGAAGTCCTGTGCTTGGAGCGTAGTGGCAAACATGGCGATGCTAAGCAGCACAGCCACGAGAGCATCAGGCTCTAGCCGCGACATATCTCGGCCTGGTAGTAATAGTCAGTAGGCATTTTCTTATCTGATGTCAATAACATACCTGCAATGAGGGTGGCCCCAGCCTGGAAGCAAGCATATCCTAAGCTAGTCATCAAGTTTTTGGAAAACCAATGGCTATGGGCTTTGAATTCATTGTACCAAAGAGTGAGTAGAGTTATCGCTATGCTTGCGCCAAGCACTTGGATGCTGTAGAACGCTGATGATATCAAGCATATGGGGACCAAGGACCAGCGTAGGTAGGCTGCGTCTCGTAGACTGATGTACCCCGCCGGTATTGGTCGGTTAGCTTTGTTCCTGCCATCTTCTGCTGGATCGATTACTTGATTGGCAACGTTGAAATGAAGGAGGTGAAGCCAAATCCACCAGACTACATGAAGACATCGATAAGGGCTGCAGAGGGGGGCTGTCACCAGTGCGAAGAGCGTCTGCGTGTATGATCTCAGAACGGAGGGTTATCAGGAAACGCTAGCGTTTACCGTTGGAACGATCGTTGTCAGAATGTCGTTCTGCGTGAAGAGATGGAGTGTCACTAGGGATTTCGAAATGGCTCGTCCAAAATCAAGGGCGCTCATGATTTGGGAGATTGCAGTACATGTCTCATATCCTTAATAAATATTGTTTAGCAGAAGCGGAACCCAAATTAGATACTTGGGCCTCATCAGAGGCGCTGTGCGAATGTACAGAAGAAGACAAAGAAGCTCGGCTGGATATCCTTAATAGGACGGGAAGAACGATCTTGTTCTGTGCCACCCGTTAGACAGGGTGGGTTTTCTTGTTGACCTACGAAATAACTGTCAGCTCGGAAAATTGTTCCTAGGGGATAAAGATACGAAGTGGTGCGGATGGGCGGTCCGAGCGGCAAAGAGTAAATAGGATTGACCATGCACACATACCGGTAAAAATCTTCTCGTAGCTGGGTTCAGGATCACCTCGGAAAATTACGTCAACAATTACCCAAGGGCATTGTGAACACAGGCAGAGCGTTGAATGATGTGCGAGAAACAACTTCCACGCTTACTGCCAAAGAAATCATAGTGCGGGATGCCGCCAGCCCGATGTCATCTAAACACGTGGATGTGGATGTGGCTGGTCCTTGTATAACGTACTACAAGGTGGTATAGTAGTATACGGTCGCACAGTTGCGCGAATTTGAAAATATGCCAGCTGTCGTCAACCTGGCCGTGGCTTTCATACACGACAGCACGCACCAACTCCACTTCGCGAACCGGTGATACGGATCGCTCCGATGAGATATCCTAGCGACGAAACAAAATTAGTCATCATACAGTCAGCTTGTACGAGATGAAAGTCTTTGCAAACATACCCCTTTTAACTGACGTTAACGGAGGACTTGGACGCCTCCACCGATAATAACATGGACACTCGGCTCAAGCGCCTTTCAATCGCTGTCAAATCAGACATGATGGCGGCGTGCCTATTTTCCAGTGATTCAAATTTGTTTTCGTCGCTTTGCAGATTACTCTCAAGTGCTTCGTGGGATCTGCTTGCCATGCATGTGGCAGATGGGAGGTTTAACAGACGAGCAGAATAGGATCCAGATATTGTGGGCGTGACACTTCTTCGGCTGAGTATGGACATTGCAGAACCGGGACGTGGACTGGGACTGGGACTTGGCGGTCCATCCGACTCGGTTTCCTCTGATGCCAAAGCAACCGCCACGGCTGGGAAGTCGTCAGAGTCATAAGTTTTATTGGTGATGATGGGCTGGAGACCAAAGCGCAGCTCTTTCCGAACGGTGTTTGAGAAGTTTCGGCCGAGGGACTGCATCGAGCGCGGCTTGCGACCGCTGGCAAGGACTTTCTTCCTGGCGCTCATTCCGATACATTCCACGAGTTGTTTCATGGCTTCACGATCAGAAACAGCGCGCCGCTGAGCAGTACGCCGAATAGTGCCCGTGCGGGGAAGGGTGTGAAATGCTGATAAATTATGGGGACGAATAGGTGTTGCAAAAGCGGATAAATGCGTCGCAGCGCTGGAAGCTTTGAGTGATGGATATGAGCTAGATTTACCGGAAGTAGCCTGCAAAGGTTGAGGGGTGGCCAATCTGTCCGTCTCGTATTTTCGGGATAGATTCGTTGGCAGAAGGCATGCATCTTCAGCAGGACCCCAAGAAAATCCGATGAAGGCCAATTCAGCTCGTGAAGATATGTCATGAGAGGTGTCCCGCAAAATTGATATTCCAGGCGAGGTGTTCGGGGAAGAATGAAATAAAGCAGAAAATGCAAACGGCTGTGAATTTTCTTCATCCGTGGGATCCGGGCGCTCTATGTGCGAGACAGGCGCCGCTGTTGCAGAATATGTGAATTGTGGCACATGGATGTCAGGCGGTGCAAGGCCTACTCTAGAAGTAATGGATAAAAGGAGAGCTATTGATATCTAAGACTCACGTGAATCTACGCAAGACCAGTCAATTATTTCGAAAAACTGGTGCTCCGTGATTTCCAGCACGCTACATCTCCCGAGACGATGATGCCGATCAGTGAGAAGTCTACATCCATGTGGTTTGAGTGATGGTAGCATGGACAAATGCACAACAGACCTGCGAAGCAACTCCTGTAGTTTTTTAGAAACGGGAATCGCCGCATTGAAGCGCAAGCTCGTCTACCCAACCGAGGCTTCAATAGGTACAAGTGAGCTTAGTAACACTGCAGTACCTGATAGTCCAAAATCCTCAAATAAGTGGTTCGGATGTCTTTAGCGAAGAATGGGGCCACTCCATAAGCCAATTCATACAACATTGCGCCGAGGCTCCACCAATCGACCTCCAAGCCATACGAACCAACCTCTTTTGAGATCGAAGGGGTAGAAACGTTGTCGTCCGACAACTCCAGCGCAAGGAGGGCATCTTCGTGTGCTTGTAAAACTTCGGGAGAAATGTAATCACAAGTACCACAAGGAACCAGGGTATATTTTTTCGGGACTGACTGACTTCCGTCAGGCTCTGGAGGTGAAAGGGGCGCAGCAGACCCGAAATCTATAAGAAGGATGTGATTGCTTGCTGTAAGAACAAAATTCTGGGGTTTGATGTCACTGCAATGCGTTTATATGAGTGCGGAATGCTAGAGGGCAGCCCTCACCGATGTACAAAACCCTGGGAATGGCACCAATTGATGGCGCAGACTGCCTGAGGAGCCCACCAAAGTATATCTGCCTCAGAAACTCTACCTTCAGAGCTTGACTCAAGTACATCCCATAGTGTGCCTCCTTCGGCATAATCCATGACAATGTTGAGATGAGTGGAGGTTTGGAATGCACAAAATAAGTGTGGAGCCCACGCAGAGCGCTCGCGTTTCGCGCGCAAAAGAATATCCCGCTCCAACTGTGGAGAGCATTGCTGCAGATTTCTCAGTACGGAAAAGCCGTTGATGGAGAAACAAGTGCCACCTCACGAGTCCGCTGAGCAAAATGTTTCTCGATAGATTTGCGAACATATACGCGACCATTTAGCTGGCACGTCACCACGTCAATCTGAACAGACAAATCAGTGTATACGCGACACATTTTCATTACGCACTTACCATCCCGAATTGGCCATGGTCCAGTGTGCCCAGGACGACAAGATCTCCGTCTGAGAAACGGAGAGATTCTATCTCTGCAGTTCTCGCTATTTCAGCGGAGGTTGTGAGCAAAAGACCGCCAACATGCACTTGGCCCTTACCAGTCCTTCCTATGATCCACTGACCATGTAAAATGCGATCCAAGGCAAGGCCTTCTTCATCGTCATCTGAGCTATTGAGTAACGAACCCAATAACGTTTTCCGTTTTGTCCAGGATAGAGACATGCATCAGGTCGAAAATGAACCAGACGACGATTCCGGCTCCTATGGCTAGAGAGAGTGAAGAAGATAATTCCAGGAAACCACAAACTAGTCGTTATCTTATTTCGAAGTCTGAAAGTTGTTGAGTCTAGACTGTGTTCCTACTAGACATAGTTTCTCTCACCTCGGCATTTTGCGTGATCTGTCGAACTCGCTCGTCCACACAAATTAATATCGACAATATTCACATTACACACCAGCAACCATTCATTGTCAGGTACATATTCACCATGAAGCTTGTAAGGTGAATATCGAGCTTGTTTCTATGATATTGGACTAACCCCAGAAGTTTTTCTATTTCGAGCATTGCAAAAGGTCGGGCGCTGACCCACAGTTGTTTTCATCAGATTCTTGATGAAACTTAATAATGAAACTGTGACCATCGAGCTCAAAAATGGTTCACTAGTCCATGGAACAATCACCGGTTGGTCTGATCAGCTCATTGACTCAAAGTTTTACACTCCTCTAATCATTCGCAGGTGTCGACATGCAGATGAATACATACCTCAAAACTGTCAAGATGACAGCCCGTAATCGGGATCCAACATCCCTCGACTCCCTATCTATCCGTGGCAACAACGTCCGGTATTTTGTGCTCCCTGATGCACTTCCTCTAGATACCCTCTTGGTGGATGACGCGCCAAAGCCGAAAGGTAGGAAGAAGGATGAGGGGCGCGACAGGGCAAGGGGAAGGGCACGAGGGATGGACCGTGGGCGCGGTCGGGGAAGAGGACGAGGACGGGGTTTCTGATGATATGGTGAAATACCAGGATCATTGGGAGATGAAATCCGGGCGTAGCGTGCACCACTCAGCTGGGTACAGATCCCTCTATGTAAACCTAAACGCCTCGTCATCTTGTCTTTATGAAAGTGCTGTTTCCAGTAAGAAGGCCTCGTATTGAGGTGAGTATCGATAACACCGTCTCACAACATGAGCTGAACATTTGGGAGCATAAGTCAACGTCATCGAAGAATGTGATTTCCCAAGGAATCTTGTTCATAGTCGTAACCATCCATAATGATGATCCATTCAAGTCGGCAAGGTGTTGAAGGTGGTAGCAAAGGCCTCCGCTCCAAATTGTCCATCGTGATCGAGGAAAAACAAACTATACCTTTTCCGGGAATCCAACTTGCGCCAGCACTTACCTAAGGACCTAAGGTGTCTGCTAGAAACGATGAGTTACTGGTCAGTGATAGCGTTTCTTCTTCACTGGAGAGCTTGTCTACTTAATCTCGTATTTTCATTTGCCAGCGGCCATAAGAAGCCACGATCTCCATCTGGCTTGCTCCGACACCCTGCTAGAACTATCTGAGTATCTCCCTTCAGCGATTGATCTGGCCAGGGGAAACTAAGCCTACCGTTTTTAAAATGGGAAAATCACTTGTAGTCGGATTTCCGGAATCTGAATGGGCTGTATCAATGGGGTTTGATGGTAACATGACTTCGGATGTGATATATAGAAGGAGACCACTGACACATCACACAATTTACCGGAACATATACTCCTCCATCGTATCCTACAGCATATATTGTCAAGCTATATCCTAAAAAGGGAGGCGCCGCTCATTGGGATACGTATCGCCACTACTCACTATGGCTGTCAATCATTGTGCCTGTGGTGGTCGAGTTCCTCCCAAACCAATATTGCATTGACAACAACTCTTGGACCTTGGTGTTTTAATTATCGGGACAGACTACACTGGCAAGTAGCAACGCTCGCTCTGGTCCGGCCGCCAGTTCTGACACCAACTCGTCCGAGCCATCCCAGGACTCTGCCTCCTCCCGAACTTCCACCTGCAAAGTAGGTTCATATCGATAAAACTGTCCACGAGAAGGTCACGGAAAAGCAGCGGGCATATACGATGATCGTTAGTTCTCAGAAACGCTACATGTCTACTTACCTGTGCTTGTGAGAAGTGACGCACAACTGCAACTTGAAGCTCATTATCGAGATTACCCGAACACAAACTACGACACGACAACACCTTCCGGCCAAGCAGATTGGTCCTAGACGGCAATGCCGGCAACTGGGTTCCTCAATAAGAGTGAAAATAGTGACGGTACGTGAGAAAGTAGGGTAGTGGTCTGGGCCTGACGCGGTGTGAGTCAGTGACGTGCATCTTCTGTCGCTCGAAACGGGCTTCGCAGTGGGTGTGTTCAACTGACACTGGTCTGGTTCGAGACTATTCAAACTATTAATATTATGCCTACTCACAACTGCGATCATGATTAGATGATGGCTACATTGATGCTACGTGTACTCGAAGAACAAAGTGTGCGTACCCGGGCCGTGATCATCGCAATTTAAGTCTGACATCCAGTATTCCGGCGGGCGCATTATTGACATCTGATTAGGCATGGTAGCAATCAAATATTGGAGGGCATACATGTCGTTGTCAGTCGAGAAGGATGTCTACAATGTAAGATCATTCTTCACACTCCAGTAATTTGATCATCTTACTATATAGTTAAGGAACATTATCTACGTATGGTCGGACGCATCCTAGTGCAAATTTGTGAGTCTTGTAATTCAATTCAGTCTTT
>JABBWB010000425.1:0-30392 GCA_016628085.1 Suillus occidentalis
AATTGTGGACTGCCGGGGCTCGGATCTCGGGGTTCAGGACTCGGGATTTGATATTGGAGATGAAAACCATTGTTTAAAAATATTTGAAGCAAGTTGTCATAGATCTATAAATATTGTCCTGCATATTCATAATCATTTGACTGACATCCGACCCCCGACCCCCGAGTCCCGAGTGCCGGACACCCAGAACTCGGGACTCGGGACTCAGGACAATATGTGAGATGAAGACAATTTGTGAGATAACAGAGACATGTGTCAAATATTTTGAATCCCCCATCTGCATATCGTAAATATTGTACCGAACTCCGAACCCCGAAAATGTGGACTGCCGGGTCTCGGGGTTTCGGGTGTCCAGGAGTTTGGCAGTCACAATTTGGGGAGGTTGCCAAAAATCAATTTTGAAACAAAATTGATTTACACATGTGTGGATGCTCACATATCAAACTTCGTCACCCGAACCCCAAACCCCGAGACCCGAGCCCCGGCAGTCCACATTTTCGGGGTTCGGGGTTTGGGTGTCGAAGTTTGATATGTGAGCATCCACACATGTGTAAATCAATTTTGTTTCAAAATCGATTTTTGGCAACCTCCCCAAATTGTGACTGCCGAACTCTGGACACCCGAACCCCGAGACCCGAGACCCAGCAGTCCACATTTTCGGGGTTTGGGGTTCGGTACAATATTTACGGATATGCAGAAGGGGGATTCAAAAATATTTGACACATGTCTCTTTCATCTCACAAATTGTCTTCATCTCACATATTGTCCCGAGTCCCGAGTCCCGAGTTCCGGGTGTCCGGCACTCGGGACTCGGGGGTCGGGGGTCGGGGGTCAGTCACATGATTATGGATATGCAGGACAGTATGTATGGATGTATGACAACTTCATTCAAACATTTTTAAACAATGTTTTTCATCTCCAATATCAAGTCCCGAGTCCCGAACCCCGAGATCCGAGCCCCGGCAGTCCACAATTTCGGGGTTCGGGGTTTGGCACGTCGTGAACATTTCACATTTATATTTTTGCGAATGTTGTGCTTCTGGTGTCCATGCTTTCCTGTTTTGAGACTCGGTGACTTGTTCCGTGACAAATAGCATACAGTGCACACCAGGGTTCATGTGCAGGGGTTTTTCTGCTTCAGTACTCCATTCTCGGTGCATGCCACACATGGCCAATTCATGTTTTCATGCTTACGGGGTTAGATTTCAGTGGTCCATGGTAGGTATATGCACTCATAGTGTGCATGTATCCTACATGTTTGATTCGCTACATCAGCTGTATGTCCTGGTCAAACCTATCTAGGCTCACCCATCTATGTAATACCCCCCACGTTGGCCCACCCGTCTATGTGATACATCCAAGGTCGGCCCACCCATCTATATAATACATCCAACATCGACCCACCCATCTATATAATATGCCCCACCTCGGCCCACCCGTATACGCAATACTCCCCCACCCCGGCCCACCCGTATATGTCATATTCCACCCCCTCGGCCCACCCGTCCATGCAATAAATATTTTATTGCCCCCGGGTCCATGCAATAATATTTATACCACCCTCGGCCCACCTGTATATGTAATATTCCACCACCTCGGCCCACCCATCAATGCAATCAATATTTTATACCACCCTCGGCCCATCCGTATATGTAATATTCCACCACCTTGGCCCACCCTTATATGTAATACACCCCCCCTCAGCCCACCCGTCTATATAACAATGTTTGCCTTACACCTCTCTTCAGCCCAGCTGTCTATAATATCCTACGCTACATATTACCTGCATGGGCCCACCCATCTCCATGAATCATCATATTTCCCCGGCCCATCCATCAACATCAACAATATATATATCATTGGCATACATGGGCCCACCCGTACCCATTGGAAATAATTGTACTCCCAGCCCATCCGTCATCATCGAGGATATACACAACATGGGCCCATGGTCCGCTGGCCCGTCTGATACGGGATATTATGTAGGTCGGGTGGCCCGTATGATACGGAATTTGTCACTGAAGGGGCTCTTCCTCTACCATCACTGCTGCACCTGATTGTCACGAAGATGCCCGAAGATTGGCTAAGATGATTGCAGAAGCCATGACTTGTCGTTTTGCACTGTTACACTATGACAGGGCTTCGAAATCAATGGTCGAATGGTGTTGGTGAGATAGTATCTGTCAGATTATATGTGGATCACAAAAGATAACATTGCTCCAAATAATGCAGGCCTGCAGATGGTGAGGGAAAGATGATTCCACCATCCGACCTGGAGAAGGGCCGGGAAAAATATGATTTTAGATATCTGTGCTGTCTATGTGCTGACAGCGGTGGAAGTGAGGTGTATGTAGAAACGGCAGTGTACTCTTGGTGGAATGAGACTACTAAAAAGAGTCATTGGACTGCAAGATGTGCATCTGATACGTGCGGATACCAAGGTCAGTATTCTTCTTGCTCAAGATGATACAACATTGACCACCACTTAGTCAAGATCGACACATACTTTAAGCTGATGCCTTGGGTTGCCTTCCAGTACCCACGAAGAGGTATGACTTGCTGCGGCACTGAACTACAGCTTCGTTGATGTGTGATAGGTCCCAGAGAACAGAAAATCGCCTCTGTTCAATTTGAATGGACCTTGTGAGAGCAAAAAGACTTGTTGAACAGGCTTTCTTTGTCTGTCGATGATGGAATTACTGAGGGGGAGGTTCTGTTTAAAAGGTGCAAAAACTGCACGAGAGTAGGAGTGAGGTCTGCAATGAACCATCACATCTGTTCAGGAAAAGGGGTGCAAAAGCGACAAAGGTGATTTGACCTTATCAGACGTAGTTAGCACTGTGTCGTTCTCCAATTGTCATGGTGTCTCCCACCTGAAGTCTGAAATGGAGGGACTAGCCCATGTGCTGCACATTGAATCTTCCTGGATATCAGCCCCCATTTGGCTGTATGTCATACACCTGTAACCTGTATATGTGTATTGATCAAGGAATCGCATCGTCGAATGGCTTGCACATTGTGTGAGTTGGCATGAGTTACCAAAAACGTTTGCGGAGTTCCGAATACTGGTAATTCAAACATCGTGGGCCTCAGGTGCAACACCGGAACTGCGATGGCAGTCTAATGGTCAGAAGTGTGAGTATGTTTTTTCAAGCTTCAAGCATTGTTTACTGGGGTCATGTAACTGGTTCTTACAGATCCCAGACCATGTGGCTACAATACCCCTGGTAATTCCAGAGTGACTAGCTTCATCGAATGTCTGAATCCTACTAGTATAGGTTAGTAACGCTGTTTTTCAAGCCTCATCATCATTATTTTGCTAAATATTACGAAGACCGTGCAATGAGGTCCAACACAAAATACCTCCCAGGTTGGCGAACTTCCTTCATTATCGTCACCAATGATTCCATCATCTATTTTACACAACCTTCCTTCCTATCATGATGTGCATGGCTAAATGCTTCCCGCAACTGGACAGGAAATCATTGGAATGTCATACTTCAATTATCATTTGTATTATAGCCTCTAGGACTCCGAGTCTCTCAACGGTAGCAAGTTAAGAGCCTCCCCAGTCTCTGCACACCATACAAATAACTAACCCTGACTATCTTTTCTTCGGTAATGAGTCTAAATACACCCACAGCAAACCTACAGCAAACACGTGCCATCATGTTGCATACATTCCTTCGGTAAGATTTTTGACTTAGTTTAATAATTTACTTCTACTAACTACAAAATCAGATACCAGACGACTTTCAAGATTCATATTTCGGTATCTTCCAGGATGCATCTTCGTCAGAAGTGTACACACACTGCAAGCGGGAGCTCATGCAGGCAATATGGAAGCTCCTCCTTGATGAGGACTTCATGCACGCATACGAGCATGGCATTGTGATCCGTTGCGGAGATGGCATCACTTGCCGAGTATTTCCTCGGTTTTTCACTTATTCTGCTGATTATCCAGAGAAGTAAGTTTGGTCTCACAATTCACGCTTGACTGAAACTGATATTAAATTAGGATTTTACTTGCTGGAATCAAATTCCTGGGCAAATGTTTATGCCCTCGCTGTCTCATCAAAAAGGCAGATGTACCTGAGATGGGTACAGAAGGTGATATGAATGATCGCATGACACTCCAATGTGTTGATGATCAGGCTTGCCGGAAGAAGATCGATCTTGCGTGCAAGCTGATCTACCAACGCGGCGCACCAGTTGACGGTAAGCGGGTCAAATCGATCCTTAATTCTGAGTCCCTCGTGCCTACCTGCGTAAGTTGTTCATTCTATATTCAAATTACTACTACTAACAAGTTACAGAACACCTTTTCTGATCAACTTTTCAAGTTTGGATTTAATTGCTTTTTGATGCTGGTAGTCGACATGTTGCACGAATTTGAACTCAGTGTGTGGAAGGCCATTTTCACTCACTTGATGCGCATTGTCTATGCTGCTGGGGGTGTCGCAGTGCAGGAGTTGAACTGGAGGTACATTTTTTTTATTCAGTTTCTAGTACTCATACATGATGTTCTACTGCAGATACCGTTATGTACCGACATTTGGGAGAGGTACAATCCGACGGTTTCACAAGAACGCTTCTGCAATGAAGCGCCTCGCTGCCCAAGATTTTGAAGATCTGTTGCAGGTGAGTTCTAGATCATCTAACGTGTTCATAACTGACTTTAAATTTAATTTTAGTGTGCTGTGCCAGTATTCGAAGGGCTACTTCTAGACCCACTCCATGATGGGATCATCATGGACCTTCTATTCGACCTTGCTACTTGGCAAGGTTACGTGAAACTCCGTCTTCATACCGAAGACACTCTGGACTTTTTCGACACAGCTACGGCAGTCCTTGGCAACACTGTTCAAAGGTTCAAACAAACCACATGTGAACACTATCACACAAGGAGCTTCCTCAAGAACATGCAGCTCGAGGACGTCGACAAGCTAATCTGGCTGCAAAGCAGGTCACATCAGCCAACAAGACAGCTTCCGCCTCCCATCCCAAAGTAAAAAAAATTGAATCTTGGGACTTATAAATTCCACGCACTTGGGCACTACCCAGCCACGATTTGAACAAGGGGAACAACTGACAATTATAGCACACAACCAGTGAGTCTTTTTTGCCTGTTAATATCATTTCTAATACATGTATAGGGAGAACTACAGCACCAACGGCTCAAACGACGTTACCCTCGCACTTTGAAAACAAAAGCAACTACAACTGCAAGCATTGCAAATCAAGATGCCATCAAACGACTCTGTGCGAAGGTAATCAATGCTCGGGAGCAGTTTTTGGCCCAACAAGGTACCAATAGACCTCATCGTGTGCGGACCTCGCCTTCCGCCCATTACCACATTGCCATCTCAGCTCATGCTACTTATGATCTCACAGCTTGGTTGGGTGGGCTTGGGGACGATCCAGCTGTCAAGGTACATTATGCTTCCCATTATTATCAAAACATGTAGCTGATGATATGAAATAGAACTTTATTCCTCGCCTCAAAGATCACTTGTATGCACGTCTTCGAGGGCTTGTATATGAAGGCGATGAATATGAGTTTACCGATGCAGAACGGAACTCGGTTTTCATTACTGACAACAAGATGTTCGAACACAGTATTCTTCGGGTGAACTACACTACCTATGACTTGCGACGCAAGCAAGACTCAATCAATCCCCGCACTCGTGCTGACCTGATGGTCATGTCACACGAGGATGAATGCACTCACCCTTACTGGTACGCTCGTCTCATCAAAATCTTTCATGTCAATGTGGAATACCACAACTCCTCGGACGCGATTCGGTCCTGTCCAAAGCATATGGACGTCCTCTTCGTTTGATGGTTCAAGCGTGACAATACCCCCTCCGGATTCACCGCAAAGAGGCTCCAACGCCTCGAACTCTTTGAGGATGAAAGCCCCGATGCATTTGGATTCATTGATCCAGAGTGCGTCATTAGGGGTGTGCACATAATACCAGGATTTGCATATGGCCGTTCCCGACGACTTGTTGAGCCAATGATCGCGCGACGTGAGGAGGACCCAGATTGGAATTTTTATTATGTTAATATGTACGCACATTTTCTTTTGCCTATCTACCAACTACTAACAATATCAACACTATTTAGGTTCATGGACAGAGACATGTTCATGCGATTTCGTGGCGGTGCTGTCGGTCACAAGGCCATGCGAGGGTGGGACGACATATTGCAGCGAGATGGTCATGTCATCGAAGACCTGGATGGTGAAGTCGAGGAAGATATCGAAATGGATGATGAAGATAGTAGTGATGAGGAACTAGATGAGGAGGATATTGAAGGTGACGAGAGTGAGGATGATGAGACTGATGAGGATGAGGGAGAAAGTGATGAGGAGGACTGGATAATAGCTGATTACGGTGAGGTGCTTGATGACGACATACTTGCCGACGAAGGCTATGGCGCTCTTTAGGTACTTGTGTGGGTTTCATGCGAATTTTGTTTTATAATTCTATATATACAAGTGCTTGCCGCAGCTGTGTGGCTCGTTGGATATATCTAATTTGTTTCTAATAACAATTCTTTATAAACAACATTCGACGTCTTGGAATCAACATTTGTTTCATCTTCCGGCAATAAGATGCGTGAGTCATCTCGGTGACGGATTCGTGAAAGGGCTGTGTAGAGTTGACCATGTGCGAAGACATTGCAGTGAAGGTCGAGAACGGTCTTGTCAAGGGTAAGACCTTGGCAACCATTGAAAGTCGTTCCATATGCAAGACGAAGGGGAAATTGGAGACGATGAACAGTCCAACTTGCGTGTGGGGGTGTGAATTCGAAGCAGATGTGAGGGATGCATTGAGTATCTCCAAGTTGACCTGTCCTGTTGTTGATGACTCGAACCTCAACATAGTGGCGGTGTAATTGTTGTACAATAAGATGTGCATTCTTCACTAGTCCCTTCTGAATAGACATATTGCGCATGAGTGAGCAAATACAATCGTGCTTGAGACGAAGTTGGTGTTTTGGAATTCCATTCTGTGAGAGAATTGCAAGAAAGTCGGGTGTGGCCTCAGGGTGATCCGCTATGAGCTGACCGTCTTCTTTTATGGTGTCAGTGCTGTAGTAAACCACTGTGTGATACATTGATCAGTAAAGCAGATTTGATTTGTAGACAGGATGGAAGAAGGTGAGAAACTGACCTTCTTCGCCAGGCAAGATATCGAGTATCTTCGCGTTGAAGTCATCAACATAAGAGTTTTTTGGGCTAAGAAGTGCACGCTGTAAGCAGATGGGTGGCTCTGCAAGGACGTAGCGCAGGAAGAGAAAGGAAATTGCTTCGTCGAGTGTGTTTATGCGAGATAAGATGTTGAGAGACACATGAGAGTGAGTGTGATCTTCACCTATATGGTCAACGAAGGTCGTGTATTCGGAGTCTCTGGCTCCACGGATGGGAAGATGCAATGTTCTGATATCGAACTTTGACCATAGCGGAGAAGACTTGACTGACGCGAGTAATGACGGTGTTATGCCAGAACCTTTTACAACAGGTGCAACTTGGCGGAAGTCACCTAAACCAATGAAGAGAATGCCACCGAAAGGCTGTTGTTTCCCAGTGATGATTCGACAGATTTCATCGACACTCTCTACAACAGCAATGTTTGCCATGGGAAGTTCATCCCACGCAATGAGGGAAGCATTTTCGATGAGTTCTGCGCGAATCGTGCCAGGTTTGATCTTCGAGTGGAGGTCAACATTATCCTGAGTACCAATATCAGAGTGATTCTTGAAAGCTCGGCAGTATGTTAATTGAATTTGTGCATACCTCTATGACAGGAATATGAAATAATGAGTGAGCTGTGCGTCCTCGTTCATATAAGGCAGCAGCTAATGCACTTGTCCCGACTATGAGAACAATGTTTCCTTCACTTCTTAGTTGAGAACATAGTGCATCAACTAAAAAGGTCTTCCCGCGGCCAGGTTTTCCCTCAATGAAGAAGGTGTTGTTGTGTACATGGGCACGAGAGTTTCTTGCATGATGGAGAATGTCGCAAAAGATATTCTTCTGCTCGGAATTCATGGTGTTGTACATTTGCCGAGCTTGGTGTTCCAGTTCAGATTCACGATCACTGAAGGCTTCAAGTTCAGTGATGATTTCAGCACTTTGGTGATGAGGCTCCGGCAGACCAAAGTCTTTGAGTGAGTGACGTCCATCCTCGAGGTAGCTTGCAATTTGTTGCAATGCACAATCAGTGCCGATGTGTTCAGAGCCACTTTGACTGATGTAATCAAAAGCGAGATCACTGCGGAAATGGTTCCATAAAGGTAGTGCAGGGTAACCTTCGAGGATAATTCGTGCAAAGAGGAAGCAGAGTTGAGTAGGTAGCTGGTGATTGGCAACAGCTTCTTCAAGTGCAAAGTATCCTTCATTGATGTCATTGAAGAGGCCCATCGAAAGTGCAGCTTCATGGTAGGTATGGTATAATGTTCCTTCAATTGTGCGCAGCAGCTGGAAAGATCTTGCGGGACGGTGCATCAATAGACAGCGGAGGTAGAATAGCTCTCCAGCACTTGGGGAGATAGTGCGGAGACGGGTGACTTTTTGACCTTGACGATGTGAACGAACCTTGTTTTGTGTGGACTCGTGGATAGGTTCTTCAAGATATTCATCTTCATCGAGAGGGTCACCTTCCCATCTGTAGAGCACGTATAGTTGGAAGTAATCGAGGTATGAAATATTTTCAAATTGGGGGAGGTTTGGACGGTGAAAATAGCGAATGAGAAGGGATGTTGTTGACCCTTGATCTGAAGTACCTTGTGCAAATTGCGGGATGTTTTCACCAGGGAGATGAACTGGGAGGCAGGTTACAGATGGATCCTTTGAGGTGATCTCGAAACCTAGTATTCTCCACGCAGCTTCAGGTGCAGAGAGGTAGCATCCATCAACATAGTCAGAGACTTCATCAATGGTATTATCACTGTCTTGCTGAACATGGAAGTACATGTGATCAGGGCCCTTGAACAGGTACTTGTAGAGATACATGAAGACGGCCACAGTGAAGACAATGTCAACATGAATATGGCAGTCAAGTTCGTCAATGAGTTCAGGGATGTGTGAGACAATCCATCAGTCTTCTTCAGTAGTCCGTTTAAAGTGAACATGACCTTGTTCGTCAACCCATGTTTCAGGTGTAATGGGATGAGGAAACCCATATATGCAACTATTTTTCTTTCGACAACGGCTGTTCTCGCGGATGAGGTGGTCTCGATGGTGAGTCATGAACCGCTTAATCTTGTCACAAAGGCGAGGATTGTTTTTTGGAAGTTCGGCCTTGATGAAGACATCAATTTTGTCTCGAGGAAGTTCAGGTACGACCTAATGTGACAGAAAAAAAGTCAATATCATTCATTGAATTTTTTAAACATGTGTGATACGCACTTTGATGATGATGTGAGCATGTGGAAGCCCACGTTTCTGGAATTCAACGATTTTGATGATATACTTTACTTCTCCAAGATGTTTGCGGATAATGTCAAGTAAGCGTTGCAATCGTAATTTGAATGCTCGTGCGGTGACTACAGGAGCATCAGCTGCTGTTTGATCTGGTCTGAGTCCTGCTCTGATTTCTGGCCAATCTGGATTGCAAGTCATCGTGATAAAATAAGAAGGACGATCAAAAGCACAGGCAAGTGCAAGGCTGTCCGCTGTTTCTTCTGATGCCCAACGTCGTGAACCAATAAAACTGGTAGGTAACTCGATATTTGGAATTTCGTCCTGTTGTCCTTCTGGTGCAGACAGTTGGGCATGGCTGACATGATTTCTGCGAATGTAGCCGAGGCATTCTTCTTCTATGCGCGAGTACATATCAACAATATATTCAGATGCAACACGACCAAAGTGTAGAAAACGATCTTCTGTGAGAAGTCAGGACTTGTACCACTGCCATTGTGTGAAGTCAAATGGGCGTGTGAGATTGTCAGGACATGACGGATCGTCTGCTGTCAGTCCCCATCCTAAAGTTCCATGTGGGAAAAGGAGTGGGTACTGCAGAGGTTCATAGTGTCGTGAATAAATGGGAACAAATGTAGGTTCTTGATCAGAATTATGCCATATGAGGATATTTCGAGGGCAAACAGAAGTTGAGTTAGCAGCATGCATAATTGCTGCAAAATCATTGTTTGAAGATGATTCAGAAAGTTCTAGTGCCGTCGTTGCTGTATGTGGGACATGATGAAATTGTTGGAGATGGGCTACATATGGGTTGTGTGCATGCAAGTCGGCACAGAGAGCTCGTGTCCACTCGATTGGAACATTGAAGGTGTTTGCATGTGAATCTCTCTCTGATTCATCATATAAAAACCAGTGGAACGAATGATCTTGTTCAGAAATATCAAGAATGCGGTGGTAAGTCCTGCCTGTGATAGCAACAGATGATATTCCACTTCGAAAATGAGCAAATCCTTTACTGGAACCAATGGCAGTAAATGAGAAGAGATTGTTTAGATGACGAGATGATGCAGAGATATTTTGTGAAAGAGTTGTAGAGTTAAGGATATCAGCGATGTTTTGGGGCAGAGGCGGTAGGTGTGGGACTATGTATGTGCCATTGTTGCAGCAGAATGAATTGTTCTCGCCTTTGAGAAGGCGGGCTTGACAATGCTCACATGTTCTATTCCAACATGGAGGTTGCCAGCGAGAGCGTTGTAGTGAAACATGAAATTGATCCCACCACTGACTCGTCTGTTGATCAGAATGAGGTGCAGGCTAGAAGACTTTTAATTAGCTGAAATGATGAAGGATTCTGATAAGACTGACTGATGATTCAGAATGAGAATGTACACGACCAGCAGTAGTCAAAGAGTGATTGTGTGCATCTTCACGGCTTCGTTTTTGTGGTCGTGGATCTTCATCTAATACAGTGCTTGTTCTCACAGCGCGTTTTTGCGCAGCCTCATGTTCACGAAAAGACGGGTCTAATCGACGTCTCCGTGATCGTTCTGCATCTTGTTCTTTGGTTAGAGGCATCAGAGTGGATGATTGAAAACAAAAGCACCATTGAATTATTCGGTAGTAAATTCTGCAACATATAATCTTATGATGACCCTGTAAACCATACCATGAACGTCCACGGATCATGAAGAATGAAATGGAAGCTTGGAGCATAGCGGCACATGCAAATCGTTATTGATCGACAGAGATGTATTTGGTAAAATTACAGAGCCAAATTTGTCTGCTGACTACTCAACTTCACTGAGGGGACTGGTAGAAGAGCATTCAATAAATTCTTGTTTGACTTCAACACCATCATTCTCTTTTGCAGCGGTGTTTTCCGTAGCCTTTCGCTTGCCTTTACTCCTTGTGGTGTTGGCTGATTTTCGATGCTTTGTGGGATGTGGGTGATCTTCGGTATCAGACTGGGTATGTTCATGTGCATGCTTCAAAGGAGAAATCTGTGTATCTTCAGTAAGAGACTTTGACGGTGAAGAGGTACTGTGGTCATTTGTCGCGGACTTCGATGGGGACTTATTTCCCCAATTCCACTTCGTTGTTTTCCCTTGGTTAAATTAGCAAATGAATTAATAAATGAAGGTGAGGGAGATCATGAACCTTTCGCAGGAGACGGATTGGAATCAGAGGTCAAAAACGCAAGTTCTTTTACCTCCAAGGGGAGTCGTTTGATTGACCCACCATCAGAGACGGGTTCTGATACAATGAAACCAGTGACAACAATTGTTGAACCAAGTTTTGGGATTCCAAGAGATTGGAACCGTTTGTTGTCAGGTGGAAATGAGCAAATATAGGACGCAAGACGAGTTTCACCAGCGACTTATTGGTTTATGTCGAGATGAAATGCATGATTGGAGGATTTCTGTCCAGACTGAGAATATTGATATTTAGATAAGTGAACAATAAGAGACGCGAAAACTGACCGCTCCAGCTATGGTGATGACAGGTCGCATTGGTGGAGTATCGGACGGCATCTCTTGTAACTGTAAGGACTGTTTTAGTGGAAAAAAAGTTTGTGGGTGAAGGTTTTGCAAACATACCATGATTGCATCGATTTCAATATCATAAGCTTCGGTGGAATTACCTTCACCAACATATGTGTTTTCACGTACAGAGGCAACTTTGCCTACAACAAAATACAACCTGTTGTCAAGTGGGTCCATATTCGGTTGAGCTACGAAGTGATGCATGACAGCTTGAGCCGAGCAAGGAGAACCATCTTCGGAAAGGCCAAGATAGAGCTCTCCGTCATATGTGACAGTTTTAGGCTTCTGAGCGAAGATATGGCGTGAGTTGGTCAGGGGAATGATTCCGGTTAGAATAGATGAACCAGGCATGACAGACGTTAGTGGGAAAGTTTGATGTTCGTAGAAATGACAAAAGGCACAAGGGGAAACTGATGAAGGGCTGATTTATATTTTTGCGGTGTCTCAATGACATCAACATATTTTGGAGCTGCTGCATTTGAACGGCAACATGACACAGTCACCATGAAATTGACGATATGCCGCTCATGACAACAAAAAAAAGAAAGTGGAGTTTTGTTTATTGGTGTGGGCGGGGACTTGGCAAAGTCATAAGTTATTGTTAGGAACCATGCCGGAGGTTCGGATTAGGAAGGAAGGGCTTGGCCTCAGCTCGTACACTGTGCCCCTTACCCGAGTATGTGCCCCACATTTCAGAATGAAGTCCAGAGGACATCCAATGAAGTTCAGTTGAACATCCAAAGGTAAGGTAACTCTGGTGGAAGAGCCCAGAGGAGTTCCGGAAAGCGTGGGAAAGTCCGGATATGATATCCGGAACTGTAGGAACTCATCCGAGACCATATCCGAAGCGTGGGAACTAAATCCGGACGTACGTCCGGAAATAGGGAGGCTACTTAGAACAAGTCCGGAGGTGTGGAAAGAGTTAAAGACTACTTCAGGATAAATCCCAAGTAGAAACCAACAGAGGAAAGGCTGCAGCGGACTATGTCCGAAGCAGAAGGGAACAGGATGGGATGTCCAAGAATGGACCAGAGGAAGAGTGACGAAGGATGTCTGGAGGAATACAGGATGAGGGATGCCTATCCGGACGCAGTCCAGGATAGTCATGGATAAGCAGAGGATAACGAATAGCTATCCGGATGAAGTCCGGAATAGTTACGGATAAGCGAAGGACGAAGTAGGACTATCGGAACGAAGTCCAGAATAGTCAAGGATAAGGAATGACAAGGAATAACTATCGGACAAGGTCCAAAAGTAGTGGAGGTTAAGTAAAGACAAGGATTAACTATCGGACAAGGTCCCAGATAGCTAAGGATAAGGAAAGACTAGGAATAGCTATCGGACATAGTCCGGAATAGCTTAGGATAAGGATGGACGAGGATTGACTATCGGACAAGGTCCGAAAGTATCGGAACATAAGGAAAGACTACCAAAAGGTAGAGTCGGAGCATAAGGGACTCAATCCCTAAGACAAGAGAGATGGAAATAACGTTAATATTCGAACTGAGGTACTACGAGTATGTACGGAGGTTTATATACTAAGGCTCGAGGCTATGTACGAAGTATAAGCAAAGACTATCGCTAAACAATGAAAGCCAGAAGTTAGAATCACAAGTAAAACGGAACAGAAAACATAACTAGAAATGAAACACAGGTAAATGGATCATGGAATGTAGTCGGATATTAAGGATTACCGAGAAGCCGGAAGTAAGGAATACCGAATAATGGAAAAGGCTGTGATAACGTTATATGCACAGGAAAGCTTATTGTATAGTATTAGAAATGGAACTGGACATCAGACCGGAACTGATATAGGTCCGGAAGTCTGGATCCGGAGCGCAGGAAAGTAGTCCGGATATATCCGGACAGGTTCCGGAAGTCTAGAGATCCGAAGATCCGAAGATTCAGGGGTCAGGGGTACAGGCTGGCTGTAGCATTCAGAAGGCTAGACATCAAGTTGGATGATGGACAGAGGTAGCAGGGCTGATCCTACTGAAGTATAGCATGCGCAAAGGAAAGGATGGTAACAATAGGGATGGGAAATGGGGTCCGGAGTACGGAATATGACAGTTATGGAGTGAACAATTGGCACAAAATGGTTAGTACATTTCTGAATACGATGTAGACAAAAACGAAATAGTAGCCAATGAGCGGTAGTGCTAGGAGAAGAATTAAAGTTCTGAGTTGGAAGGTTTGGGAGTTGGTTAAGTAAGAGCACGCAAGACGCACGTGGGTCATCATAAGATTATATGTTGTGGAATACATTGCATCTATCTGGTATATATCTGACTGCTACTCTCCGACACCCTACCGGACGATTGAGGTCTGACAGATGGTTTGTTTGATATCAGCTTGTTGCGACGATATTTGAAATGTCGGATATCACGTGTATGTGCAATTGACAGCGTCAGAAAATTCAACATATCATGTGATGTCTGGATTCGGTAATTTTGGTGATGCTCATCCTTTGTCTGTTGTAACACCTCAGTTGCTTGTATAGCCAACTGAGGTGAGATATATTCATTGCTACCTATTTACCTAACTAACAGTGTATATAGTATATCTTCTATAGTTTCAAAATAGAGGTGCATGGTGATCTCGACCTTGGCTTTGTAGATGGGTGATTGCAGTGTCAGGGACACGATCAAACTTTTGTGAATTCAGAGTTGATCCAAAGGTAATTCTATAAGGAATGCCAACAGATTACCAGCTGAAATATCTTGCAAGGTTATATGTGTGCGTCCTCTAAACAAGTTTGACACGATGGGATGAGGAAAGGCGGTCTCCGTAGACGTTCATGCGCCCAAAGCGACGCTGACGGTCAAATGTTCGGTATTTGTCGCTCATCATTGAGTGGGAAAAAGAAAACGGTCGTGACACTTTATTTATGGCAGTGGGTGAGTGAGGGTTATATATATGCAAGGCGGCACTTAAGGGCAATAGTTGCACTCACACTCAAGAATTCCCCCTTCTTCAAGTTCTTCGCTGCTAAGCCCTAACCTCTTGGTAAGACCAAAAGTCTCGTCTGTGTGTCTAGCGTGGATGAACTGACATTCAGCTTGATCAGATAACCCATCTTGAATTTCTGCTAGCGTCAGTCATATAGAACGCTGACAACGAGACAACTCGTCTTTGAAAATTTCCGAAGAAACCTTGCCCGTACTCGATTACCAGTACAGTCACTCACGGAGACCTGCCATGGCTGCATCATCGACGAACGCAGCCAGCAAGAAATCAATTCTGACACCATCGATAACTTTGAAGGGTCACGGGGATTTGATTGACTCCATATCCTATTTTCCAGATGGCCAGCGAATGATCAGCGGATCTCAGGATAAGACCGCTCGGCAATGGGATGTGAAGGCTGGCAAGGAGATTGAGGAAGCACGGAGTGTTTGCGAGGGGAGAGTATATGCAGTGGCGGTATCAAGGAACGGGCGATGGGTTGCCACTGGTGGCGGTGATTGGAATACGAAGGATGGGGAGCCGAAAGCCTGTGAGGTTGAGACGGGGATTGTAAAAACATTCAAAGGACACTCAAGTTTGATCTTCTGCATTGATATCTCCGCAGACAACACGTGGCTGGCAAGTGGGTCAAGAGACAGAACAGCGCGGATATGGAACATGGAGACCGGCGAACTGGTGGCTGGTCCATTCAAGAGCAAAGGATCAGTGGGCGCAGTTCGATTCTCCCCCGATTCAAAGAAACTCGCAGCCAAGTCATGGACAGGCCGGCGCCTGGAAGTCTGGGATGTCCAATCACAGAAATTGGACGTCGAGGTTGAGGAGTCTGATCCAATGGGACCGCCCACCTATTCGCCGGTATTCTGGACAAACTACAACAAAAACATTATAGCCGTGTTCAGTTTCACCGAGGATGACGACCTCACAACCATCTACGAATTCGACGCATCGACGCTGGAGACTGTTGGAAATCCCTTCGAAGGGCACACCGGACCTGTCACCGGGCTAGCACTTTCATTTGACGAAGCTCTCCTCGCTAGCAGTGCTTCCTGGGGCAACACCGTCAAGCTGTGGGCTTTCGAGTCCCGCCAGCTCCTCGCTTCCTTCGATGTTCAGGATATTTATAGGCTTGTCCTCTCACCCGACTCACGCCAACTAGCTTACACGACCTACACCACAGATGATCGCAAGATCTGCATCTGTGATATTCCCTCTGACATCCTTGCTCACGCTCGTGTACGCACTCTTCACAAACATGTACTGTTCGCATGCTAACATTCCATCACAGAGAATTGCACGCACAAAGGCAAACCTCGATCGTCTACTGCATGTGCGCATCTCATCCCTCTCATCACACCACTCACTCATTGCTATCATTACAGTCTCATGCAACTCGTCCTCTTGCTGGGCACCACAAACCACCAATACACGCCATTCCTACTGTGCAGAGACCCCCGCCCACAATAGACCCGCAGCAACCCGCTTTCCGTCGACTCAGCTCACTTCTTCGCTTCTCCCCTCGCACGAATTCAGTACGCCCTAGTCAAAAGGATCAATCTCGTGATCCCTTAGATGTATGTCTCTCTCTCTCTTGCTTCTTTCACAGTTCACTCAACACTCGCACTGCAGTTCCCTGCTACATTACCCCTACCTTCTATTCGCATCCATGGAGCAAGCGCTCCATCAGCTTCCTTGCCCAGTCGCAGCGCCTTTGTCAATCCCACTCGGTCCTCATCAGCCAAGGGAAAGCAAAAGGCGCGTGAGCCGAAACGAAAACCCGTACAAGTCGTCGATGTTCCTCTTGGACAAGCTACATACGTGTGTTATGCAATTCCATTGGACTCGTGGGTTCTGACTCCGTCATTCTCTAGGCTGATGCTGTCGGTGTCGACGACGGATACCGACCATATGTTTTCTTCTTTTGCCTCAGCTGGTTCCAGAAAAAAAAGAAGAAGCCGGAACCACAGCCAGTAATCTATGATGATGAATTTGACGGTGACGATGATGAGGAGGAAAACGTTCCAGTTGCCGTACCTCCTCCCAGGTATGATAATCCTATTCTTTCACGGAGTTCATTCACTGATGTAGTCTTTCAGGGTTCAGCACGAAGAGATTGAACTGAAAATCATGCCCAGTCAGCCACAGCCAGAAGCAGGACCATCTCGCCTTGCGGTAACTAACATCGTAGAGGGTCAGTCTTCGTAAGTGACATTCGTCGAACATGTATCTGCCGAGTCATGCATTTCAGCATGAATATCTTGCGATGTCATTTACGCTTGTACTCAGAACGATTTGATACAAGTCACCACTGGCCTCCACAAAGAGTGAATCAGCAGACTGGAGAGAACATGTCTGATATTAACGACCAACTAGTACATCCGCGCGCTTTCGCAAAGAAACGAATCGACATGAGAAGCCCAGGACAACGTCACGGCAAACAGTGAAAGCCGGTGCAGTCCCACTCGTGCAACCCGAAACCCCAATTGGTGACATTTATGCAGAATGTTCTGCCAGCGCCCGCGGTGTTGTCAAAATAATTTCTGCCTGGCTCTGCACCCCTTAAGCAATATATTCGCCCTAGTCGTATGTCAGGCCTCGCAGCAGCAGTAGCCTCGGAGAGCGATTCTCGAGTGACGTACGATAATTTTAGTGTCGTTCTCGGCCTCTCGGATTCTGGGTGTAGGTGCTCCATCGTTTGATTGCAGCATCAGACGTTCAAAGCTCGGAACATCGCGATTTCAAAAGCAACCAGGGCGTGAACAAGGCAAAATGGCCGAAATCGACAGGTTGGTGGAGCTCCAGCGTTGGGCACTTGAGAACGTCACAACAATGAGATGAGGTGAGGTGGTCTTCGTGTTGATTCCGTGGATGTTCACGCGTCCGAGAAATCCAAAGCAGAAACTGCATGAAGAGTGAAACAGTGAATGCTGGAGCTGGATATACAGCATGCCCGGGTCATCTAGATATGCCACTGACAAGTAAGCAGCATCACTACAGGTAGGAAATAGAACAAGATTGACGCCAAGGAGCGGAACGCATGGCTGTGGGAGACTGTAAGTTGGTAAGCAAGGAAAAATGAATTTAAGAGATAGCACATCTTGAACGACAGCTGTACTCACATTGCAGACTTTCAGTCCTCCATCGCTGACAGCCTCTCGGTAGTATCAATCCCCATTCAAACTTCCAAAGCGGATGAGCTGACGATTAGCTCTACTAGAGACAAAATACTCGTCAGTGATCTAATCGACTGTCGTATCAATCCTACAGCATACGAGAGCTCACCACAGGTCCTGCGAACACCTCCAAAGAATCCCTCGATCGTACTTTGCTACTTCAGCGTTTCACTCGCAGAGACACAGTCATGGCCTCCACGTCGACAAAAACAGGCTCCACGGAATCAATTCTGACACCACCAATAATCTTGAATGGTCACGGAGGACGGATTCGATCAATATCCTATTTTCCAGATGGTCAGCGAATGATCAATGGATCTTCAGACAAAACCGCTCAGCAATGAGATCTGAAGGCAAATAAGGAGAATGACAGAGGGCAGGATGTTTGCGAGGAGGAGGTATGGGCAGTAGCGGTATCAAGGGATGGTCGATGGATCGTCATTGCTGGTGGGAACGTCAATGGTGGGGTGTTGAAAGCCTGTGAGGTTGAGACCGGGACTCTGTGAGAACATTTGAACGACACTCACTTCGGATCAACTGCGTTGATATCTCTGTGGATAACACACTGCTGGCGAGCGGGGCAGACGATTTTACGGCGCGGATATGAAACTTGGACACAGGCAAACTCGTGGCTGGTCCGTTCAAGAGGTGGGCGCAATTCGACTCTCAACAGGCTCGAAGAAGCTCGCACTCAAGTCGGATGTGTGGAGGTGCGTTGAAGTCTGGGATATCGAATCACAGACAATGGATGTGAGGGTTGGGGGATATTGTGAAGTGGCAGAAGGCACATGAGCGCCAATGGTTCTGGACAAACAACACCAAAACCATCTTTGCTGCGTTCAGCTTCACCAAGGACGCCCCCGCCCATACAATTTACGACTTTGGTGCCTCAACGTCGAAACAGTCGGAGTTACGTTTGAAGGGCACACCCAGGTTGTTACCGGTTTAGCCAAGGTTTAGCACCTTCATTCGATGGAACTCTCCTGGCGAGTTTTGGTGAAGATCACACCATCAAGCTCTGGGCTTGGGAGCCCCGCCAACTCCTCGCTTCTTTCGACGTTCAGAACCCTCAGATTCTTGTCCTCTCGCCTGACTCGCGCCAATTTGCTTATGTGACAAACACCGAAGATGATCAAAAGATCTGCATTTGCGATGTTCCATCCAACGTCCTCGTTCAGGCCCGTGCACACATGTCCCGCAAACATCTACTGTCGGACAGACCATTGCATGCAGACAGATAGCTCTCAGTGACGAGTTTAATTGATGTGCGTATCTTATTTTTCACTCATTGCACCTCATTCATCACCATCATCGCAGTCTCGCGGGCACTACGAACCATCAATACTCCGCTTATATTTATCATACCTATGGCACCCCGACCTCTACCTAGAGTCAAGCACATCGACCCATATTCCTGCGCTTCAGTAAGCTTCTTTACGTCTCTCCTTGCACGAACGCAGTACACCCTGGTCGGAACGATCGACTTTGTGATCCCTTCGACGTATATTAATTTTCTTTGTGGTGTTCGTATTTGACCAGATATTCATGCTGCAGAAACTGCATGCCCTCCTGTGGTGTGATTCCTTATTCATTACCCGCCTCTGCACGCGCAAGAACCACGCGCTCCAATACTGTTTTTGCGAAGCACGCGACACGTCCGCCTCTATGCTGAAAATCAACCACTAGAATCCCCTGCTCGTTAATTTTTACGACCCTGGAATGCGGTTCCTGCACCAACCTAGTACGGCAACATGGGGCTACACTGAATGAGTAGCATTCCAACTTTTTCGTGTGCTCCGGAGTAGTGAGTGTCGTGTCAGCATCGTTCATCGATTTCATCTCTCATAGCATAGCTCACGTTGATTCATGCAGGTTTGTTACTGTTCGTAAAATAATCAGCACCGGTATCTAAACTTGCGGTCTTCGATATGCAGATGTATGGTCATTAAGTTGACCTTGAATTTGCGGATAGGCGAAACAACTGAATATCACAGAAGCTACTGAATTGGCCCGCAATCTCATACATGTGCATCTTCAAGCAGTTTGATACGATGGAGAGGTGATCTCCGTAAACGTTCACTCGTGCAAAGCAACACCGTTAATAAAAATAGAGTATTTGTCGCCCATCACTGAGCGGGGAAAAGAAAACAGCTTTGACGCCTTCGTCATGGCAGTGACTTTAAGGCTGTGGGCTGAGAAACAAAGAGAAGCAAACGTGATTTGAATGGAAAGATTCAGGGCGCAATGCACAGCTACCATGCAGAGGGGGCGTGCGAGGGTATGTATATATGTGCAAGGCGGCGCCTAAGGTCAACAGCTGTACTCGCATTGAAAAATTCAGCGCTCTTCGAGTTCTTTGCTGCTAACACTTTGGTAAAACCAAAATCTGATCAGAATTTTCAACACGGATGAGCTGATGTTTGACTTTACCAGAGAACCTATCTTCCATCACTCGTGTTCGATCGAACCGCGATCCCTTGGGAGATATAGTGCCTCTGAGCAGCGTATGTCAGGTCATCGAGCTTATTCCCAAGTTCGGTCAAGAGGTGCCATTGACAATGAACTGCAACAATAGTTGCCAGCTAGTGCGCGAGTTTTATGTGAATAACTTTGCAGATAAAGAGACTTTCCATGCTATTCTCAGTTACCAGTAGTCTCTTCTTGAGCCTGTACTATCACTCGTTTCCGTCAATCCCAAGTTTCTTTCCTGGAAAAGTCATTTATAAAGTTGAATAGCAAGCAATGAGCATCATGCGTCATGAATGCTTGAGTACTATCTTACACATCGGCAGTTTCGGTGTTTTGCCACAAGCTAGACTCTAATTAAAATGTGATTGATAAATAAGGGATATTCAATTTGAATTTCAACATTGGAAACAACAACAAATTTCGATGATGGTGAAAAAGTAACACATTTTTACAAAGATTCCAAGTCCTATCTAAATAGATCGAAATATTTGAAGTTTTCCGTTCAGGAAATTTTCAATATAAAATACAAAAATTTGTAATTCAATTGTGTCAGTAGGTAAATACAAAATTTAAGCGTGGAAAATATTCAGTAAAATATTATATAATGACTAGCATTCCCATTCTAGTTAAAAACTCAAATTTTCTTGATCATGAAATGTGTTACGGAAAATGCAAAGTTTAATGCATGATAAAATGATATGGGCACTAGCTGCGCATTCACAAGGCATCCATCGGGCATTCAGTACACGGAAGAACGCAACGGATAATGAGGTGTTTATTTATTCGGTACGGTAATGTAATGATGGTACGGTAAATGGTATGGGTAAATGGTATATAGGTCCTGTCACATGGTTGTGCGCGACTGTTCTACAAGACAAATCTGATCGAAACGCAAATTAATAACAGTTGAAGCAATTGCAATATCTACGGTGTTCTTCTTAACATTACACTTGAGAACATTACAGATGGAACCGCGATGATTCCCGTGCAGAACAATGCACTGTTGGTTTTTTTTGCGGGGAGGAGCTGGGCTCAGATCTGTGACAGGGATATGATAATGCTGAATCGCAGCGCCTGCACTGCTCGATGAGCAAGACACTGCAAGACAACCCTCGGGGGCGGGTCCATTCGGACCAAAGAAAGGATCAGGACAAGCCGTCGACACAAATCGATTATGTAGCCTGCCTCCCATGAACGAGGGCGAAACTTTTAACATCACGTGATGCGTGGTGAACTGGAGACAAAATTCCTTCTTCATCAGCCAAGCTAGCGGCCCTATAATGAAATCAGAAGAATGATATAGATGCCTCTGTAGAGTGACTCACCCTCTTTGAGTTTATCCAATCGAGCATCTAATATATCGTCGGAATTGACAGTCCAGGGGTTGAGTTCGGCAGTCATACTGGGCAAAGGATTACCGGCCTGATCCTCGGGGCTGGCGGTCCACATGGATGACGACGTGCTAGGATCTGCGATGGCAACCGATGAGCTGGGGGGAACCTTTTCAGGTGGGGGGGTGACGCTTCGAGGTGGTGGGGCTAAGTACGATCTTCCCCGCATCTCGCAGAAAGACAACATGTCTATTCCTTCCAGCATCACACCGTTTAACCTCATTCCGTACCTGAATAACTATGAACACTTCATCCAATGTAAAAAATGTAGGTGTTGCTTACCTGGTTGCAACGTCCTTGGTTTCGATCTTGGTGCGCTGCTGCCCATGCACGGCAACAATGCAATTCTCGGAGGTGAAACTATAGAGCGTGGCTCGGTAGCCCTTACGGTCGCCCCCAATGATGAATACTTCTTGGCCTATATCCTTTTTGAAAGAATCGAGGCTGGCGTTGCGTACTTTTATCACAAATGAGATGGGAACTTCAACCTGAAGGAAGTCAGGCATGCATGGGTTGAGGAAATTATTACTCACAAGAGAATGGTCAATGTCAGAGAGTAGGGTTAAGCGAGCATTTGGAAAGTCGACACTTCGCACGACCCCTTTTGTCTGATACTCTGGCCCTCGGGCGACTCTCACAACATCTCCAGGTTTGACGTCATAACCCTTATCTTGCGTGTACTGTAATGTCTGGAGGTGGGGGAGGTGCGTCCGCCGAACATATGAAATGGGAACTGGAATATGCAATGTTCCGTCCTGGAACCACAGTGTCTTTCCTCCCTTGGGGAGCCAGCGCACAATCCCACACTTTCCTATGTGCTCCCCAATCAGCACTTCTACGAAGTCCCCTATTTGAATAGATTTGATTTCGGGGGGAGGCTTGAAAAGTTGCTGCGTTGGCGGCCGTGCTTGCAGCGCGTGACTCAGAGGGCGACGGTCTAGATAGTACTTCGAAACTTCCACCTTTGCACTGTGTTAGACGATTTTGCAAAATGCTCAACTAAAAAGAGACATTCACCTGTTCCTTCGAGACGTCTTGACAAATACAAAATATATCGTCTACCATCTGAATGACGTACCCTTCCACACCCAAGTATGGACCTGCAACCACTCGAACCGCGTCGCCAATCTGAAACACGCGCTCTATGTCCTGTAATCGAAGTTCAACTTCCTTTCGGTGTCCACTCAAGAACAATTTCAAGGTGGCAGAACCGGCAAGATGGTCGGTTGAGGTGACCTCCCCGATTGATGAACTGAGATCACCTTTGATAATCCTGGCCCAATCACCTACATGCAAGAACTGCATCGAGAACGCAACCACCGTTCTCTTAAGGAATGATTGGTTCCACCCGGATTGTAAATGGAGTTGAATGTCGTCAGCATGAGGGCAGACGACACGTTCTAAGCGATCGCGGTGGAAGTTATGAAGTAGGAGGCCCATATAATACGTCTCTCCTTTGAACTTGAATCCTACAACTTCTTCGCCATTATTGATGTTGGAGACCGTGTTCCCGTTCGGAAGGCGGGATCGGTCGAGTAGGGACCGAGATCTCGGAGGCATGGGGTATGGAAAATCCCGTGGTGGAACTAAGACCGCAACAAAACCATCCGGTAGATCGGAATCAAAGACCTGGGCTATGTCGCCCTGATACTTGCCACGCTTAATCTTCACCCAAGCCGGGTTGGGAAGCTTGTTGTAAGAACGCTCGACCACTTCACGTTCCTCATCCGATATGCGAACATATTGCCTCACGGCGAGGTAGAGCGAGAAAGGAAGCGACTTGGCGATTGTTTTAGGGCTGTCTGCCACCACGTAAAGCTGGCCGGCTATCCAGGCTGACACCTTGACGGCAAATTTTTTCCGAAGGTGGGCAGCGATATAATCCGTGACGTTTCCTAAGATGGATGAGTGAAAAAATGACATTACGTCAATAGAAAGACTTACGCTGAACATGAAGAAGATACATTCTCCCGTCCTGCAATCCAACTGAAGGGATCAAGTCAGATATCGAGGAGGGAATAGCCTGGCGATCATGCGATGAGCTGCGCTGTGTCGCCTCGAATCTATGTGTCATGTCATCGATGACCGCGGCAAACCTAGCGGCCGATGATGATCCTGGCAAAGATGTAACTTTCCACGAATCAGAGGGGCCGTCATGGTCGTGGTCCTCCTCATCCCCATCCCCATCCTCATCCTCATCCTCATCCTCATCCTCATCCTCATCCTCCTCTGCATCCAGATCGAGGTAGGGATTTTTTAAAGACAGCTAATGTGGCAGTTTAGCAAATGAAGGTATCGGAATCATATAATTTTTGCTTACTTTGGCTGGTCTACGCGAACTTTGAACGCGTGTACTGGATGATCGTCTTTTGGCCAAGGAAGAATCATTGGGAGCAGATACCGGATGTATGTGCTTCGCCATCACAGCACGAAGGTTTGTTAAGGCGAGGTCGTCATCACCGTCACCGGAAAATAGCGCATCTCGAGATTCCTTCCAATCGTTTGGAGAATATCGGTTGCCAAGGTACGATGAAAGGGCTTCTTCCATCTGAGCGTATGTCATATCCGTGGTAAGGAATTGCTCCAGAATTGCCCATGCCTGTTTATCCGCCAGCGGTGCTGTCTGATTCCCTGTGATAAAGTCATGAGTAGACGATATCAGCAATATAATGATGCTACTCACCGTCGTCAATTCTGATGCGCTTCGCGATAGGTGCATCATCATTGGATGCAGCACGTTTAGACATGATTTCTGTACTCTATAGAATATGGCTTAGGATGATTTAGAATTATGAAAAGTCAACTTGACGTCACATACTTTGATAGTCTATTTGATAGTCTACTCTATGTAGTGTCGTGCTAAGGTTGTAGTAACGGAAAGACAACCATGAAGGCACGAAATCAGTATTTATAGGGAACGACTAATTTGGAAGTGTGGAGATTGTGAACGGCGATGGGCACAGCCAATTGTCTATTGTATGCATCTATTGTATGCATATGGGAGGTATTGTGGACCATAGCGCTATTTTGTGTCCCAAGTTTAATTGTAGGACTTCAGCAAACCCACTATAGCTAATATCAGTCATATATGATAGCGTACGACACTACAATGCGAGAATCGGAAAAAGACAATTTTTGAAAGACGTAGCCATAATATAGAGAATGACTACACATTGAAACTCAGTTGGCGGTCCGCCAGAACTTTCCAGAATTGTGAAGTGGCGCAAAGTGGGCGCTATGGGCGCAACTAGTGGGCGCTTTCATATTTCGGGCGGAGTTTGATTTATAGTCGTTCAGTATATAGGCAGTGTCTATCCATAAACTGGGCTTTCTTTTGGACTTTCACTCTTGCAATGCGTTTGTGTACAGACCGTATCATGTTGTACAGACCGTATCATGTTGTACCATACCTCCTAGATTTTATGTACGTAGAATTCGACTTGAGAATTTGACTTGGCACATAGCTATGGAACGTGAATCATAGGTCCCCGTTTTTCCACTTAAAAATACAATTGGTATAGCAAGTACGTGCTTGATTCAAACTGGAAATAGTAGTTCACGCCTTAACTTCAGGTTGCCGCTGCATTCTCTGAAGTACTTCACGTCTAACTTCAGATTGTCGCTACATACTCTGAAGTACTTATGGTGCGTACTTATGAATTCAAGATTGTCAATTTCCGAGAAGAATGACCGCATGTAGCATGTCTTCTTGCGGCGGCTTTACGAGCTTCGATCGTCCGTCATGTCCTCTTTTCATTCCCGAGCTTCGCATTCTCTCAAGCTCTTCACCCCTCTGCGCCACAATATACTGTTCCACCATGGAACGGATGTCAGCATCCGTTTGAGCCCCCGGCTTTGAATACTCTCGCCAGGCATTTCCCAGCAACGTGATCCCCGATGTTTGTCCAATGAACTGGATTCCGATAAGTCAGTGCGTGTCTTGCATCCCGTTTTATAACACTAACGTATGCCATGATCGCCATTGCGATAGCTAGCTGGACTATTCCTCGCACAAAATTCTTGATCGCCGTCCCCAGAGGACGGTCACTTGGTGCTGTCTCACGTTTGCGATACCAGATGGAGATCGTCGGCTCTAAGTCATTGGTAGATGTTGCTCCAAAAATCAGGCTGTGGTGTGTGCTATCGTACGTCTTGCACTCCGTCAAACTTGTGTTACGTTGATTGACGGAATCATCTCACCGTTACAGTTTGTACTCGCCCCCTGTCTGCATGTTGCAGTACTTGCTTTATGCTGCCTTCATTCTTATCAAAAACGTGAATCCTCCCTGTGTCACTGCCTCCAACAACAAGGGTAGCCTGTTCCCCAAAAACAACCTGTTTCGGAAATGTCTTCACTGGATTGGTATTATAGGTACGGAGGCACGCTCCATCCTCTAATTGATGCAAACTAAATCCGTTCATCACATTGTCGATTAGGAACAGTGTTTGAGGAGCGTCCACGGCAGCGTGCCCGCTTTGGTAAATTAGTAAGTAAATTTTGACTTGCCAGATGAAATCGCTCACATCATCGGTCCAGCCTTATTTGTAGCGATGACAGTGCCGTCTGAGCCCCGAAGCGTATGGCTAAAACGTTATTCAACCTCTGCTGATATGTGTGAATGAACATGGACGTGCACCTACATCTCGCCATCATACATCCCAAATACTAACACATTTCTGCCCGGTGTTCGATTGAAATTAACAGTGCGCGGAATCGTAGTGGAGAGTTCAACACTGAAGATTGGTATCAATGGTCCCTTGAAGTCGAATGCCCATACTTGAACCCGTCTGTCGCGTGTTCCAGTTGCAATACGAGTATCGTCGCCGGTATGGTCATATGTAAGGCACATAATCTCTTTACCCGTTCCGATTCGTCTTGATACTTTTGCGTTAAAGTCCTTCAAGCCTTCCCCTTGCTGTTGCCAGATGGCTATGAAACCCAGGCCTGTGCCATAGCATAGTGTCTCGCGTGTTGCTTCTGGGCGGGTTATCCAGCACGCGCAAGTCACCGGATCAGCCGGATTTTGGATGGCTGGCGTTTGACGTGGAGTTGGGAGCTGCACTCGTCGTTTGAGGTCCCAGATCCTCATGCCGTCCGAGCCTGGTATTTGGGTGAGTGTGTGAAATGTCATTGCGAACATTCAACTTACCCCCGCTTGCCAACATATTTCCATTGCGAGTGACCGCTAAGCAATTAATTGCGTTCTTGTGCCCAAGGAGGCGCCCTTTGAGGCGATATTCTTTGCAATCGTTGGTCGATAGGAAAAGCATCGGTAGTTGTCAATGCAGAGACCTTGTGTGTCTTTATAAGGAGGTTTATACAATAAGAATATTACGCCATTTACTTGGCGACCCTGGGCGGGCACTAGGTTTCTGATCTAGGCCCGCATAACCCCATCATCCATCATTCAAATATCTTACTCGCTTTCCCCACTTCCAAAGTCAGTCATGCCTCAATCTTCTACTCCTGTCATTCCTTTTTACGAGTCTGAAGGTCCTCCCCAGGCCCTTCCATTATTAACGTATCACACGGAAATGTTTTGTCCTGGGTTATCGTTGGTCTTGATATCTTCGCAAGAAGAGATGGCATTCTCTACTCAGTCGCTCAGGGGACACACTCTGACTCCTTCCCGCGTCTTCACGACCATGTCTCGTGGAACCACACCCATCCCTCCTCGCGCGCCTACCCCCAAAGTCGTTAAATTAGTCTCCTTCACGGCAGAGCAGTTTACACCAAACAGCGACGCGTCAACGTATTCTTCCTTGTCCTCCCTAGATTCCAAGGACTCTAAAATCCCCAAACCGGAGGGTGAGGCGGGGCGTCCCGGCCGTGGTGGATACAACTTGGAAATGGCGCTCAACTGGGATGATGACCGCTTCAAGAATCTCAAGGTGATATTACACTTATTAGTTTGTTTCCCTTCATCTTGACGTAACATTAGGAGTACGTTCTCCGATATATCAAGAAACATTGCGACGTTAGCAAGAGCAAGAAACATCAAACTCCAGCTGCGTTGCAAGAAGTTCATAGAGAGGTACGTGCGCAGTTGCTATGGCCGCTTGATATTTACTTCTTTTCGAGGCTCTAGGCCGTTTTCCGGAACTGGCTGACTATCACGGGTGTTGGCCAGTTGGAGATATTATTCAGATGCAACTGAAAAATACATCTGCCAAGGCGCGACACAATAATAAATCGCAGTAGAGACGCGTTTCCAGAAGGAGTCGGGAATTGGTAGTCGAGTGTGTTGTTGTCCCCGAAGGGGAATCAGTAGTCGTCATGTTACCTCTCGTAGTGTTCCAGACCTTGCCTAGCACTTGCACAATTCGGAACGTTTTGTTCGCTTGAATCGGTTCGTAGTCAGTAATTACCTAAGGCCCCACATCAGTATGGATACCGACCAAGGTATTCGCTTTGGGTTACACGGTGAGTCGTCTTCAGATAAGTTGCGGATTGTAGTAATTGTTTGCATCAAGATGTCTCGTCTGATGTCCATGTTTTCTTTCGACGATCAGGCACTTGACGTTGTGGAGTCCCATCCCCTCAACGATCTTCATCCAACAGCAACCCCACCTACGTTGGCAAGCGTAGATCACGATGACTCTCGTGCCTCAGCAATGATCCACACATACCCACCGCAGCCAGTCATTCTTTCCAGCGAGGAGTCTCCAATGGAGACGGATAATCCTTGGCAGTCTGTTCGTAGGACGAGAGATGACGACGAGCACCGGGTACGAGACATCCAATTTACCTAGAGTGAGCTAACGAAATGTTTAGCCAAATAAAGTCTTGCTCAAAGAAGTGATCAGTCGTCTAAGCTGCGTGAAGATGTGCGTGAGCTACATCTTAGCAACCGCGATATTTTGCTCCGAAAACGCCACGCGCAGGTACGCATAATCTCACATCCCTCGTGTTCATAATTGAATGGCTTCAGATCAGCTCCAACCTTCGCGAATCGGATATGCAGTCGGTCATTATACAGTATCAAGAACACAACCAATCTCTTCAGCGCAACAATGCTAATGCCCTCGCCTCCTTGGATCGGAACCACCGTCAAGAAGTGGTGGAGCTCCAGGTAGGATACTTTCGCAGTCACATTAACATTCTCATTTCAATCGACAGAACAATATGGCAAAAGTTCAAAACGCGGCTCGCACTGAAATAGGCCAGAAAGAGGCTCGATTTGAACACGAGATGCGTTTAGCGAAAGATAGATTTTTGGCCGAAGAAAAGAAGCTGAATTGATCCGCTTGAATGCCAGGTATAGTTCCAAGATTGATTCGTTGAATGTGTGTATCGAAATGAATTCCTGGTGCGCATGGTTCTAACAATTTCACAGAGCCAAATTCGACATGCGAACACTCCGTCACCCACATCCGCACCTGCCTGGCGGCACCTCGTGGGCAAAAAACCTGTCGCCACATGTACCAACATCATTGGGTTTGCACCCGTAAGCCCACGACTCTCATATGTGCATCGTCTGCTGACACCGCACATCATAGATTCCTGACGTCAGCTCAGAATCTGACACAGCCGAGGAACCTCAGACGACCGGTAATGGACCGCCCCTGACATCACTCCTAGGAGATGTGCCGATTGCGCACGCGACTGTTGGCATGCTTGCTGAGGCGCTCGCGAAGGTTCTTCAGATTCCACAAACAAGTTCTCCCCGAGGACCTCGTTCAGGACGCAAACCGCTTAAGCCTCCTGTCGAAAATTTTACTAATAACCAGCGCCGTGATAACAAGGTCCGTAACCATTTAAAGCATATCACTCTGCTCACGGAAACGTCAGGCAAACATTCGGGAGTTGTTCAAAACCGCATTCCACGCCACAAAAGATGAAGAGTACATGCTTCATGTCCGGCGTCGCGCGTCGCGCGAAGCTATCTTGTCCTTTGCAGATGAAACGGGTCCAGGCCCTGACCCGCTGCCCTGCAATGGGATATGGCGACCACCACAAGTCCGAATGGAATCAAAGGTTATTCATTCCTCTGTTCCCGTACGCGACTTTGCAAGAAAGCAATGGATGGGTTTGGACGATCTACTGAATCAAAGATATATATGTATCGAAGTGAAATTCGGTCAATGCGCAAGTGTTGGAGGAAGGCTCAACCTCTCAACCTCGGTGACGGTACTCGCGAGAGACCATGCAACAAGTTGGAGATCGATCGTGGATCAGACGAATGAGCGGCTGGGCTCGCCTAGGGTTCTCACTCGCAGGACGACGGTCAGTTGACTTGTTTCTTACAGAGCAGAATATTATTGAGCTAGTCACTAGAAGTTCGAAACTCGCAAAAAAGTCACTTCGACGCTACTCAGTGATAGGATTGCCACAGGCAAAGATGATCAGGCTGTGTGGGCGTATCTACAATCCATGTTGGAGAAATCTTGGAAAAGATGGCATGAGCTCTGATGAGAGTGA
>JABBWB010000426.1:0-30166 GCA_016628085.1 Suillus occidentalis
AGGACACCTCTCGAGCAACTTCGCCTCTCTCTGTTCATTATGCCCGGTGTCCTTCGGGGAGATCAATTTGCTGTATCTTGCAATATCCATCTGCATCTGAACTGTCATGAAGGAATATGAATGATAAACTGAATTTTCTGAATCTGCAGGAAGACCCACTGGGATTTTTGTGTGCCTTTATGAGTACACCCACCAAGCGATCGCAGGCCATCACCAGATCAGTGTCTAGGTTGGGAGAAGGTATGACCGGCTCTCCTCCAGTCTTCTCTGCCTTGAATTTCTGTTCGGTGTATTCCCCTGCTTCATAAGTGACGGTCAGGGCCCAAGTGCACCAGATGTTGATGCCATCAGAAGTGGAAGGGGATGAAACATTCATGTTGGAAATTGATCTTGGGGAATCAGATGCTGGATGCTGGACGTCCAGACTGTGGTGTTAAAGGAGGTGGAGATAGTGAGGATCAGATAAGGGAGCCTTGGACCATGTTGGCCGTCAAAGATGTGTTATCATTTATTTCTCAATGAAATACTACTTGATTTGAGTTGTGCTAGGATTTCAGATATTCAGTTGTCGTGTGCCGGATCCCGGAACTCGGAGCTCGGCACTCGGTACGGTTGACTCAAATTTTGGCGGACGGAACTTGGCTTCTTGTAGGGCAACACAAGCCTCGCACCCGGGATTCAATGTTCTGCAAGACAGCATTGGGGTTATCAAAGGCCATGTCAAGACAGCACCTGCTGCTCTCTTCAAACAAATCTCAACTTCGGATATTCATTTGTCGAGTCCCGGGTCCCGGTCCGGTCCCGGAGCTCGGAGCTCGGAACTCGGCACTCGGAACTCAGTATGCTTCACTAGAATTTCGATGGTCAGAAGTGGGTGTCTCATAGGGCAACACAAGCCTTGCACGCTGGATTTAATGCTCTGCAAGACAACCTAAGCACCATCAAAGGCCATGTCAAGAGAGCACTTGCTCTCATTGGACAAATCTCCACTTTGGTTGGCCCTTAACATGGAAAGTATTGACTGAATTGTGTGTCGAGTCCCAGGTCCCGGAACTCGGAGCTCGGAGCTCGGAACTTGGAACTCAGTATGCTTCACTCGAATTTTGGTGGTCGGAACTTGGCTTCTCGTAGGGCAACACAAGCCTCGCACTCAGGATTCGATGTTCTGCAAGACAACATAAATGTCATCAAAGGCCATTGTCAGGAGATCACCTGCTGCTCCAGGAACTTGGTAACTTTGATTTATTACCTCCTCTGATTTGGTTGATGTACAACTACCTCAGCTCCGTCATGTCTACAATTATGATACACATGGGCCCACCCGTCTAATGAAATATTTTATAAAACACTCTCGGCCCACCCGTCTAAGTAATATGTGTCTGGGCCCACCCATCCAATACAATATCCCATACAACACTCTCGGCCCACCCGTCTAATGAAATATCTTATAAAACACTCTCGGCCCACCCGTCTAAGTCATATGTGTCTGGGCCCACCCATCCAATACAATATCCCGTACAACACCCTCGGCCCACCCGTCTAAGTTATATGTGTCTGGGGCCAGCCGTCCAATACAATATTTTATAATACCCTCGGCCCACCCGTCTAATTTAATGTGTCTGGGCCCATCCATGAATGTGACACCAAGTACCTACCCTTCTATCTGATACACATCTACCTTAATACACCCATCTGCATTATATCCAACTACCTCGGCCCACCCGTCTACCGAATATTCATGTACATCGGCCCACTCATGTACTCTACATATTCCATGCATGGGCCCACCCACCTCCATCGGGAATAATTTACCTCCCGGCCCATCCGTCATAGTCGAGGATAATTTTGCCATGGGCCCATGGTCCGCTGGCCCGTATCATACGGGATATTATGCACGTCCGTTCCCTCGTATTATACGGAGATAGGTCACTGTAATATGTGCAAACGCCGGCAAAAGGCCCCACGAGCCTGAGGCAATTATACGCGCCAAATGTTTGATGTCATTTCGGAGGTTCACCGGGACCATCCTGAGGCTCTTTTTGGCCTTTTCGCTGTTCTTCATAATCCATTGCCTTGTGGTAACTAGCATACTGTGAGATTATCATTGACCGAATGAATACTAAGTGCTTACCTTGATCAGGACTATGCTTCATCATGGCTATGATGATTGCATCATCCATCGCCGATAAGAGTTCATTACCACGCAACATGAAATCATCATTCAAAATAAGATTCTTCATCTCTACGCATGCTTCATCGTTTATCAAGTTTGACAACTCTTGAGCGTTATCACTAGGTGATGGGTCTGCAGGGCGACGAGTGTTTCGCCTCAAAGTCAAAGGCCCTGCTGTTGGAGGGACCGCTGTAGAGGGCCCCCCCATTGGGCGAGCGCGCAGTGCCCTCGTGTTTGGTCTCGGAAGCTCTGGTACGATACCCTGGCAGTGAACGATATGAATATGGCAGCACCAGTAAGACTGAAACATACCATCAAAGGGTCACCCTCAAACTCGATTTGCCGAACTTGTGAGTTGTCATCACGCAACGACCTTTGACGCGCCATCAGATCGTAAGGCTGGGGGCGAGCTGATGCACGTGCTTCACTCGCCCGTTGCTGCCAAAACGGCAATGGTCGGTAGGATTCCGCTATCTGCTCGAGAAATGCAGTGTTATGTGCCAATCGAGGTAAGGGTGCGATGATGTTGGGGGAAGCAGGGGCCAGAGGGTTGAGTGGATCGAAATTGAAATTGGGCGGAGCGAATTTGACGTTGGAATGAGCAATGTAGGGATTCAGTGGTGCGAAATCGGGGTTGGGTGCAGAAAAGAAAGGATTGTGAGGGAGAACATTGGATTGTGTAGCACCGACGTTAGTGTTAGGGAAAGCGAAGTTGTGATAAGGATCAGATGGGACCGGGATGCCAACCGATGCAGAGTCATCGTTAGGGTTAGTTAGATGCCCAGATCCGTGCAAGTCAGGCGAAGGAGACCGTGACGTGGTCTGTATTTGCTGTTTGGCGTTTCATTAATGAAACAATGCGCGAGTAAGGCTGATTCATACCCTAGCTTTTCCTTTGCCCTTGCTATTTGAGGTCATGATGAGAGGGTGTCACGGTGGGGGAGCGAAAAGCAAGGTGAATGAATACAGATGCGATTATTAGTTGATATAAAACTCAGCTCGTGGTCAAGGAAGCTTCCGAGTCACTGATAGCATCACGATACTGGTGATCTATACGTTATCTGATTCAACGGTGATACATCACTATACATGATGCAATTCAAAAGCACTACAAAAAATCATGCTACAACTTTATAAAAAGGCAATTCAGGAGCACGGACTCGGATCTATCAGGCGCCCTCGGAGATGTCCTTTGAGTAGTAATACAAATAGCTACAGCAGGGCATCAGCTGTTCACATTGGGCTTCTATATCAATCAAAATGCATACCTTAACGACAGTCAGACACATTGGAGTTGCAAGCACTCTCATCGGTTTCACTCTGGTCATCGCCTCCATCCTGGTCGACCATCAAAGCTTTCAGGGTCCTCGCAAATTCTTCTGGGATACAATGAGGTTGCGGTTCTGAGCGTCGTTCTCAAGTTGATCAAGAAGTTCGTCTGTTTTGGCCAACAATGCCAATTCATTGTGGTAGACCGTCAGGTTGTGGTTGAGGTCATCTTGCACTTCTGCCAAGGACCGGTCTGATAAGAACTTCTCAAACCAGAAAGCCTCATTGGTGGCTTCCTTGTACATCTCCATATTGGTGCGCTGCAGCACACGTAGGAACTCTGCATGGCGTTCTGCCTCTTCTATCTCCCACGCTGTTAATATGACGCGGAGACGACTGGTTTCATGAGAGGCCTGCTTTGCGATGGTAGCTTGCTGAATGGCACTATCCATCATGCGCAACAGACCACATTTCAAGATTTCCTTACACTGAATAACAATTTGTAAACTAAAAACATGTTGGGAAAAGGAAATGTGAACTTACAGATTCTGGGTCCATCACAGCCAGGTCACTTTGGTGACTTCTTTCAAGGGACTTTCTGGTTAAACGAAGGTCCGTTGGGTTTAGTGCGCCAGGCTTTGCGCATGCTCCCGGTTTGCTGGTAGTACATCGAGACACACAATGGATGATGGCGTTTGGTGGATAAGAAGGAGGATCCAAAAGTGAAGTCACAGAATGAGGCATATGACCCTTATAACAAGGGTTTGTTCGGTCGCTAGCAGTAGCAGACCGTCGAGCAGCACGTCCCTTTGTGGCGCGGCTGCCCTTCAATACTTTATCAGCAGTCTGCATATTCATATTCAGTGATAAGTGAAAACTTCTGGCAACTCGGACATGACACTTACATGGTCATGGCCCTCCCGACGACGGCGTGAAGGTGAGCACCTAGGGCTTGATGTCGTTGTACGACTAGATTTCATGCTTAACGGTGAGTAACCAGGGAGCTTCAAGTTGGCTGGCTGGCAGCTGCAGAGATATTCATATCAGCTGACACTTACTCAGGCTAGAGTTTTGGAGTTTGAAAGACTTCAATTTTTGGAATGCTATCTCACCTTGTAGTGATCATGATGATGATGATACTATCATGATATGTGAGTCATGAGCCTCAGTACTAGTAGGCTCCAGGCTCAAGTTATTCTCTGAGATCGTTCGTGATGAAGATGACCTGTGCCGTTCAACCATGTCTTTAATAGAGGTGAGTTCAAGTTAATGATATTAGTACACTGATCATACCTTTTCAAGTTGTATGATTCCAAGAAGTACTACTAACGGTTGACTCGAGTTGGAGTTTGATCGTTGATCAAGTTAACTGTAATGGGTGAGTTGTTTTTGTGATCTTCAAGTAAAAGGCAGACTCGGACGATGATAGTGATCAACACGCTTGAAGTTACTAAGCGTTTCGTTCTCCGAGTTGACCTTAAGCTTCAATGTTTACAACCCGACCGGTTATCGTAATTCCAAGTTAGTCAGCTGTCGTCTCATATTCGGAATCACCGTGAATGCGGCCGCAACCTGACTGGGAGGGACCAACTCTAGCCTATGGCAACCTCCTGAAGTCCGTCTTGGCGTGGTGACCCCAACTTCATCATGACTCAGACGCACACAATGTCACGGTTAGTATTCAGCCCTTGTTTTTCGCTTTATCTTAAAAAGAGTGCTCAGGCTGTCATGGTGTCAAGTTCAGGGAGTCGACAATGACAGGGTGACCAACTTGAACTCCGAGTCAAATGCGAGTATCAGTCGGACAACCCACTGTGAGTACTACTAGTACTAGTAGGTGCGGATATGTAAATGTCCATTCATCATGATCGCCTTTGCAGACAATGCTGGCAGAGCCTTTCTGACTAACGGAGATAATAAACTCCAGTGCATTAAAAACAGGTGCATTAAACACAGGATACTATGTCACACATCGGTACGTAAGTGTTCGTTTACCATTAAGGCCTGGCTCTCAGGCGCATTAAAGATATAAAAGGATCCTTATAGCCAGTGCTCAAACCCTGTGACTGGCCCGGAATCCTTCACCTCGCCCTGCTCTTCCATTGCTCATCGACGTCACGGTTCCCTTCCCTTCTTCTCTGCGTCACTCCACTGTCATGGCATCTCCTGCCCCCAGTGATTCTGAGTCCTCATCCAACAATGATACGGGTGTTGATCACACAGCGGTTCCCTGTGGTGCCATGCCTACCACTGCTGATGCAAGGGCCAAGCGTCGTATTGCTGCCTTGGAAGATGAGCTTGAGAGGATGCGACACAAGAGGGGAACAAAGCAGAGGTAAGCTTGCTCTCGTTACAACCTTTACTAGGCCAGCATTAATTTGAGGGTAAAGGAAGACAACCTATTTTGTTGTGCAGGGCAGGGCAATCCATCGTTTGGTAGTGCTTTACACCAGCTTGGAAGATCTAATTGCCGAAAACGATCGCCGGTACGACCAACGACCAGTGAAATGCACGACAACGTAGGTCGCCAGATTTTCTACATCATCTTAATCTTATTATAAAAAATTCAGGGAGGATAGGTTACAGCTTGGCTACATTGAATTATCGCGAGCGCTGCCGTGGTTGCACACGAATCTTGGGGACTTCGACCATGAAGAATGCGAAGACATGTTGAGAAAGGTCTGTGATGCCATTGACAATAAAATTTCGCTGGCTAATTACTTGAATAGCTCAAGAAAGGAGCTGACGCAGCTCGCGGTGACGACACTTCCTGTCTCAAGGACCTTGTCGCCATTTGGGTCAATCAACACTTTCATCCCTCTCCTTTGATCAGGCCTGACAATAAGCACTTGCATGGCTTTGGAAGCGACATCTGTGGCAAGTTGCTGTGCCCTGCCGAGTGGGACTGGGATCAAAACCAGTAAGGGTTAATCTTTCTAGACTGTCGCGGCAGGACCCTGATGCAGGACCAGTGTCAAGGCCGGTATTCGTGATAGAACAACGGAGTACATTGTGTCAGAAAATTCCTGGCCACTTTTTTTGTATGAAAACTACACAGTGAACCGTGATAACCTTGAGGAAGGGCTCCTCAAATCCAAACTTCTGGTCTTGGTGAGTGGCTTATAAATGCAGTCATGATATCATTTATCTCATTGCGCTGCAGGCCTTCAAAGCCATTTTCAAGTCTCCTTCGTTGCAAAAGAAGTTGACAGTGATGGAGACGGTGCTGATATTATTGAGAACAACATGCGTGCTAGGCGGAAATCAGACCAGGCGAAGGTTAAGTCATGTGTCGCCTCAATCATCAACATGAAGAAGGTCACGCCTCGTTCCATAGCTTACATTGCTTGTCAGGTGAGAAAAACTACAAGCTCATATTGACGTCCCATCTTAATAAGTTCGAACAGCAGGTTCGGTTTGCTCTATTGAACGTCTCGTCTTGGCGCACCATCGACGGCAACTTCGACTATGAAGCGTTCTGGAATAATGTCGTAGACTTTTTCGAAAATGTTCCCGGTCCTGTCACAAAATGTAGGGTCAAAAAACTGTTAGAATGGTGGACTAGGTAAAAACATTGTCACTGCTCAAGTATTAGATAGCAGCTGATCTTGTTGTTAGGAAAGTTTTTGGAACAAACCATCGTGAGGACCTGACGCCGGAGGTCGTCTCTCACATGTCCATCAACACACTAGCGGAGCAGAGGAAGGCGCTGGAGGATGCCGCCTTCGACTCAGATTAATTCAGTCGTCTCTTTCCTTGCCGTACTTCAGATAGCCCTCACCCCCTTTGCTTACTCTGCCCAGTCTAGTACCCATAGTATCTACAATTACATCTACAATAATAGTTGATTTGCAAATTTTACAAACATTTAAGTTTTCGCTCTTGTCTGAGGTTCGAGGGAATGTTCATTTGATACCATCACGGCGATGACTGCATTAACAACAGTGTGCTACGCGGTTTCGCGATCAGCCATGAAAAGCTTTTTGCTTCCAACTCCCTTAACCGATGAGCCCATGCTCGATCTCCAACTGAACGAGACTAGTTGGTAGTCTAAATCTCGTCTTATTCATCACCCCATTACCAATCTAGTTTTTTGCAACATTCAATACTCTTAAATGACACACAAATACCCATTTTATACCATAGTAATGGCGACTGCGCCGCCAACAGTATGCAGCATGGCTTCACAAACATCCATAAAAAGCTTTTTGCCTCCAACTTCCTTAGTGAAGAAATGCGTGAGCAATTTCTAACTGAATATGATTGGCCAACAAACACTAACTCATGTCATTCAACATGGTGACTACTAACAAGTACATTTTAACATCCAACTTCAGCAAGCGACAGAGAAGTTCGCTCTTTGCATGCCAGCGGCGAGAACTGGTAAGCGAAGGAATTATTGCAACCATTGGAGTGCGAAAATCTATTTTAGTTAATAGCTGAATCATCTAACCAAATCCCTGATCTGGTCAACCCAGGCATCATCATGTTGAAGCCAAGTCACTGACTTTGGGATTTCAGCTGGACGCAGGAAAAATTATTATTGCCATTTTATGGCTTGGGCCAAGCCGATCCGAATGTACCGCATTCCTCCATGAAGGCAGTCTGAGAACCAAGTGCTTTGACAACAGTTCCTGATGGCATTCCTGGTAGAAGAATTTTCCCGCAGAGATAAGAGTTTCTCACTAAGTTGCGAGTCTCGAGGAATGTACTAACATTTTCCTCGTCTTGACACTGGTGCGGTCGTGTTGTCAATTTTGGAAGTGAGTAATAGTATCAGTGCGTAGCATTTGAACTATTTTCATAACGACGCGCCAAAGAATCTGAGATTCATCCAGCGTTTTGATTGAATGATATACTTGGAGTTTTTTCATAGTGTGTCTTCTTCTACATGTTGCTGCTACCTAAGCGTCAGAATGATATGTACACATGACAAGCCCGATGATTTAGAATTTCCAGGGTTATATTGTTCCTGTGCTCGTTCACGCAACGTATGATCGTACACTTTGTGGCATTGCGCCAAGGTGTGACACTCTTGTCAGTGGCGACCTTAATGCGTGTCTCGACAAGTATGTGTTTAAAATTTGCTCCATTAGCTTGTGTCATATTATTTGTTCATAGACCAGATCGTCTATCAAACGGTGCGTAGAGGGTACAACAGCTTGACTGGTTTGCATATAAATTCACCTTTCCTTCGTAAGGTCAAGTAACCCCCCCGCCACATTTATGTTGATTGTTGTGATTGTTACTAATACAAAGTAAACTATGACATTTTCATTTGTTCACCGGTTCACTGATGTAGGTGTTGATGGGTGATTGTTAGGCTTTTGCGTCACTATGTGCACTCTTAAATGATTTATGATTAGAGAAACAAATTGCGCAGTAGTTAACAGTGCCTTTGATGGTATTATTCGCGGTGCTTGCGATAAAAGTATATACTTTTGAGCATAATTTGCAGGAAGTCTCGCGATGGTTGTTTGTACTTATTGAATCCTAAAGCCTTTCAATTAGCGGAACTGGGCCAATAGATGATACCGCATGTCTGACAAACCGTTCCTTCGGAAATGCATACCGTCAATTCATCTTCTGGCACTACTTCGAAGGCGCCCAGAAAGAAAACAAAGCTCAAGACCGTGAAACTCGATGCTTCTTCTGAGCCCCCGAACAAGAAACTGAGAACTGTAAGTTTATCATGATTTGGGGACGCGTCCGAGTATTTGCCCGGTCTTATACTACGCGTCAAAAACAAGCTTAATCATCCTTGCACTCACTGCCACACCAGTCTGAAAAACCACCCGTTTTTGGTCTGATAGGGTCTGTACTTCGGCCGCGACCACAAGGGTCATTGGCGTTGTCGCAACGACCCTCACTTCTGGAGCCGCAGACCCAAAGGAAGGACGTGAAAGGAAAGGGAAAGACAGTTTTACCTCCAGTTAATCAGGACGATGATAGGCTCTGGGTGGACAAGTATGAGCCAACGATCGAGGTCTGCCTCAGTTTATCTCTGACTGTGCACAGCTGAACGTCGGTGCGATTGTTCTCATCGGCATTGCACATAGCCCGACCTGGCAGTGCACAAGCGCAAAGTCGAGGACGTGCGGAGATGGATCTTGGAGGCCTTCGAAGGAGGGCCAACAGGGAAGCTGCGAAAATATCGCGTATGTCATGTTCTGTTGATTTATTCATAACCCAGTCATATCCCTCGCATCTCTCAACAGCGGATTTTGGTTCTAACTGGGCCTGCTGGCACCGCAAAGACGGCTACAGTACGTGTGCTAGCTCGCGAAATGGGTTTTGAAATCGTGGAGTGGCGCAACAGCATGAGCGAACGCAGCTCAAGCACTTTTGTCGACAATTCCAAGGACCTTAGCAGTGAGAACCATCGCAATGTGCTATTTGTATGAAATCATTAATTACTACCTTCCAGATGACTCCTGGATGGATACGGAAGCATTGTTCGACAAATTTCAGGCATTCCTCACGAGAGCTTCCTCATGTTGTAATATTTTCGCGGCAAGTTCTGCAATCGCGTCAACGCAGTCACAATCTCACGGGTTTCAATCCCTATCACAGTCATCCACGATATCCCTCCCCTCCACTTCCTCGAGCCAGCCTTCTAACCGCCACTTGATCCTTCTGGAGGATCTGCCTAATATCCTACACCTTCCTACGCAAGCGCGATTTCATGAAGCCTTGCAGTCACTCTGTGGCTCTTCTGAGTCCGGCCCCCCGGTTGTGATCATCATATCTGACTCAGGTCTCCGCGGCGAGAATGCTTATGATGATGGTGCGTGGGACGGCACGGGCGGTGCGCGCTGGTCCAAGAAAGAGACTATAGACGTTAGAAGTCTTCTTGGAGCTGATCTTTCTACCAGCCCATATGTCACGCGCATCGCTTTCAACCCTATTGCACCGACGTTGATGACCAAGGCCCTCCAGGCGATGCTCGCCAACCATTTCGCGTCTACTTCTGGAAAGCCACCAGGTAAAGATGTTGTAGAGATGATTGTCGAGTCGTCAAATGGGGATATCAGGAGCGCGGTTATGGCACTGGAGTTTGCATGTGTAGTAACACTGACCAAGAGCGGTGGGAAGGGAAAGACCCGACGGAATGCAGCTAGAAGTGGGGGTGCACGGGATGTCCTGGAGGCTGTTACGCGAAGAGAGCAGAGTCTAGTGCTATTTCATTTGATGGGAAAGATATTATATAACAAACGTGAGTACCCGCGCTACCGCCGTATTGGTTAAGCGTGACGAGAGATGCAGGCAAGGGAGACTCTCCGGCAACACATCTCTCCTCCAGAGATGCCGCAAAGGAGCGTGAGCTGGATGAAACGCTCCTAGACCCGTCGCCTCTGCCAGACTGGCTTTCGGAACATGACCGGAAGGCGAGTCGAGTTTGCCTAGAGGTATGACTTCCATGGAGTGTGATAGTCATGTATGCTGATGTACTTTTACTCGGTTGGCAGACAATTGCATCGGATTCTCCCATTGACTCGTCGCTCTTGGGATTGTACATCCACCAAAATTATACTATGTTCTGTACGGATGTCGATCAATGTGACGGTATCTGTGAGGGGCTTAGTTGGGTTGACTGTGTCGGTGGTGTGAGTACAAATATCATCCATGTCTCTCCCTCCTTGACGTCTCCCCTCAACATAGCACCTCCCATCCACCACCCCATACGCCTTTCCAACACTTGCGCTGTCCACACTTCATGCTCTCCCGACACCGGTTCCACGAAAAGGGCAGAAGGTATGCAAGCCCTCGTGGTTTGATATGCGTAACAAGGAGCAGGATGCATTGGATGGCGTAGGTGATGTCGCGACCTGGCTGGGACACGGAGGAGCAAGTGACGAGCATGCACCAGGAAGGTGGACGCATGCGGACGTTGCGATTGAGCTAGGTGGCTGGTTGCGCGCTGTTGATCGCACTGGTATTGCTCAACTGCAGGTCCCACGAGCACACCGACTTTTCTCGTGCCTTCCGTGGGGTGTGGGAGGTGTTGGTGGGGATGTCCTCGGAGAAGACGAGTGTGGGGAGGTAGACGATGTTGATGGCGAGGGTGACGTCAGGGTTTGGGGAACTTTGAGAGATCAAGAGGAGGTAAAAGGCTGGTGGTTGGAGAGCGATGATATAGAGGAGGCTTAAATCTGAGCTGTACATTATACAACAATATCGGCTGCCTTCACAATATTATAATCTCATCGACATATACCTTACGAGTGTCGAGGCATAGCGTTAGTGGTCTCCTGTGGTTACAGCGTTCACAATTTAGTGTCTTGATGCAAAAATGGTCCGTGGCATGGGGTCCGCCATTGCCTTAGTAACGGTGTGTAATCTGACTGGCCCAACGCTCCGCGAAGCGGGTGTCGTTACATTCAATACAAGCCTTGTAAGACGAACGAACTCTTTCAACAAGGATCCATATCCACAACATCATAGTCCAGACCTTTGTACAACTATGTCACCTTTCAGAACACTACCAGGGACTTCTCTATATCCCATCCCATATTCTGCAGTCCGGGCTTAACGACATTCGATATCATAGCATCAGGCCCACATGCTAGGATGAGCCCATGCTCAGAGTGCCGAGGCATGTGCTCCGACAGCAACACGTCATTGATTCGCCCAACACTATACGGCCACTCCTCAGGGGCGACGCTAAGCGTGTAGTGCAGCTTAAAACGCCCCCTGCCATGCAATACGAAGAGCGTGTCAAGTTCTTCTCTGCAGAGGATATCTTGCTCTGTTTTATTTGCGCTGATCAACCACACCCGGGTCTCGCTTTCGGGATTCTGGAGGATGCTGCGGAGCACCTGGAGGATCGGCGTTATCCCTGTCGGTTGTATTCAGTGTCGCACACCGACGATGTCGCATTCGAAGTCATACCGCTTCCGCCGCAAATCATGCCGACTTCCCCGACTGTCTTCTTTATCCCCTTAGACAATGCAGTGCTAGGCCCGTCCCAGATGAAGAGCCCCAAGGGCCCTTTGAGTTCCACGCTGTCCCCGACCCGTAGTTGATAGAAGCCGGTGGTCATCTTCCCTCCAGTGGGAATTGACGTGGAAGGAAGATACAATCTAATGAAGAAGTCAGTCAAACTGAGAAGAGCGCGTCCTCATGGAGAATATGCACTTGATGAGAAAGTCGATGAAGCCTACTGTGCCTTGCTGCATTATCGGAGTATATGCTCTCTGTACCATTTCCCTGGTATCCTGCCGGCGGAGGCGGACGAAAACATGTTGTCCAACTGGTAGACCGAGCAATTGGTCTCCTTTGGGCAAGGCGAACCGATAGAGGTAAGAATCGTGGTTGATCTGCTTAATGTCACACAGTCTGACACTCTTCCACCTGCTGCGCTCTAGAAAGGCTCCATCTGACTGTGTTGTAGTGGGCGTGTCTTTGGTTAAACTGGTCACGAGGGTGCCAATATGGTGCTGCGGAAGGGTCGTCGACCGACGTTCCACGGGCAAATCATGAGGACTCACCTCAACCAATTTATGTTTGCCTTCGGCAGAATGTATAGCGAAGAAGTCTTCAGATGCGTCTTCGCCAGCCACAAGCAATATAGAGTCACCGCCCCCCGGATGGTCCTGTAGGAATGGAGTTCCATCGTAAACCTCGCCGTTGACGACAAACCATGGTCGCTGTCGATCTTGCGCCTTGAACTCTTCCAGGGTGATTTTCCGGTTTATGCCAGGCTTGGTCAAGCAGACCTCGTCCGACTGACGCTTTGGGGCGCGTGGTGCAAGATCCTGCTCCTTTGCGCCGAAGGCAGGTTTTATTATGTCCTCGCCTGTCGCTTTCATTCGCTGACATCACCATCAGCGTGTTTTCTGGAAGCAGAGAATTAAGTATTACCTCCATCCATCCTCCATGCGCTGTCCCAGCGAGTGTGGGATGCTCAAATTGCAAGACAATTCTCCCGTCATCGTTAACGGTTCTATGAACGACCACGCGAAACCACCTGCCAGCAACTCGCATCAGTGCTCAGAATATCGTGCTTTGTGAAGATGTACCAGTTGTTCATCATACCGAGTGCATGCCAATACCTGTTGACATTTGAAATTAATGGGCCCACACATTACAGTCCTGCCTTACATGTCTCTCTGTTGAAACGCGAGACCCTTCGTCCATGGCCCTAACTATCAATGCATCACAGTTTGCTAGAATATCATGCGAAACATCAAATGTCCAGAAGCACCAGCAGCTATATGGAATCTGAACATCTTACATTGTTGCAATAATGTGCTTGCTACTCACAATGAAGTATCACGCTCAGTCAAATCAAGAGTTCCATAAACTGGGTCTTGGTGACGCACTCCTCTGAATAGATCTTCGGGATACTCGCTTTTCGATTCGGTATTGTTGACGGGTATTGAATCTGAAGCATGCAGACTTACATGTTCCCCAATGTCCATGTCTCTCCTTGGTCAAGTGAAACCTCGACGCGGGTTACCCTGCGGCCTCCACCTGCATACGCATATCCTCTGATAGAATATGATGCGATTGCGCCATTTTCTTCCGGTGTCTTATCAATATAGAGCTTCTCGTTATGATCCGGTTTCGCTATGGCGCTATTGACGTTGAGTTCGCTGAAGGCTCTTGTTCAAATTGGAGTATACAAAAGAGCAAAATTAGACCAACTTGATGATATATCTGGAATGTCGCCAGGTGGTGAGTACACTTGATATAGTAACGTCAGATCACTCGGATTGACCTTGGGTCATACCACCAATGCTTCTCAACGCGGGCTTGGTCAGGCATAACCTGCGTTGGCAGCAATTTGTTGTCCTGTGTTACATTAGTGCGATCCATTCTCGAGGATAATGCGATCCACGCAGTACCCAAAAGTGCAACTGCGTGAACAAAATCATCAGTTGACACTAATTTGGGTTGTATAAGAACTGGCATACGTGGTGCTGGCTTTCACGATCACTTATTTCGATGTGTCTCAGCCACTACAGGGTTTCCCAATCAATTACGGGCTCCTTGTCATCGGGCAACACTTACCTTAACGGACCGTCCACCAATCTGACCCGGCACAATGACGCGCACAGGAAAACCATGGTCTGGCTCCAACGGTAAACCGTTCATTGCCCAGGCTGATACAGGAGGTCAGGAGGAATTGGTATACAGTGAGTGATTTGAATTACAGATAAGCATGCCCTTGTCCTTATTGGAAGCCCACGACAGTCGCTGTGATGTTCCGTAGGGCCCGTTCGGAAGCTTGTCTCCACCCTCAAAGACAACGTATTTGGCTCGTCTAGAAATTGGTCTCACGTGATCCAACACATCGGCCAGATACACGCCTGTCCAAAGGGCTGTCGATACTTGATATTGACGTTGGCAAGGACCCTTAGTCAGCGTGAGCCGAAACCTCACCTCCCGCTGCTCCCCAATTGAACCCGAGTGTCTTGCGGACGATATTCTGTTCTTTGCGTCTGTTGCCAGCGCACACAAGAGTTACAGGAAGGGTTACAACGGGGAATTTTGCTTGAAGCTCCTGCAGAGTAAGTGTAACCTCTCGCTCCACAAGACCATGTACACGGATTGTCCAGTTGGCAGTCATCTCGTGGCTGACCTGTGGCACTGCACCGTGATTCCGCACGAAGTGCAAGTGAGCTGGAGTCCAGAACCCCTGTAAAGATGCTTTGAGTCCCGTACATGGCATCGGATGACAAAACGCCAACACTCTCGAATAGAGCGCTGAGTCGCGCTTCGGAGTTAAATGGATGTTTCCCCGTCAATCGTACGAGTTCTGGATTCTGAGCGCGAACGATCTCATAAACAATCACACAGTTTATCACCGATTTGGCGTCCTTACACGATTGACCCATTTATCCGGCGTCTCGAGATCCTGGTGAATGCAAATGTCAGTTCAACGCTGTGCGCTCAAATCTCAAACATAACCTGCTCAGCGACTTCCTTCGGTGTAACATTGTTTGGCAGCTGTGGAAGGCATTGGGGAAGTTGGGGACCATTCCTTTCAGGCTGGCTCAGAGATGCAGGAAAGAATAGCATTGGAAGACCATCTTGAAGATTCTGGGACGGGGGACGTAGGGAGCCTGCTAAGGACATCAATAAAGTAAACGGAGTGATAGCGACGTAATTGAATGTGCTAGGATGAGTTGTTGGTTTCGGGGGACGAAATTGGAGTCCCCCAGATTGGTTGAGTATCAGGATCATGATTATCACCTCACAAAGGCAGAAGGCAGGCAGTCCATTACGATATATGTCCTGACGGAGTTTGAAACCCAGGCTTAACCCCCAGTCCACGCCGCCAACCTTTTCACCTGTCTGTTTCGCTGCCACCGTCGAAGATGCACAAGACGAATCAATGTCTTTAACCTGGCTCTCATCTGGTTCGCGTTTTCAGTTAGTAGATCCAACAATCTGAACATAGATCATTCGTAGCGCCAGATAGCCGCGCAATTCAGTGATCAGGGCTGCATTGTGCCGCTATCACATTCTGGAAGCTGTGAAAACACATAAACTGGACGCATGTACGCAGGGTACACTAGTACTGTCGCGGAAGGTGATTTATGGCAGGCAACATTCTTGCCGCAGCGGTGATGGATGCAAACTAAGTTTCCTCGTGTCCAGCATGGGCGTCTCTTTAAAAAGTGAGGCATATTAAGCCAATTAAGCTAACCCAGTGAGTAAGAATAAAAACGCACAGTACACGTACCACTACAACTTAGAGAAATACACTCACAGTCCCTCAAAGTCCACCTCGACGGTGATCACCAAACTCCATTAGAATGACAAGGGTTATTCAATGCACCACATCCCTTCAAACTTTTGAAGATCATGAGAGTTACATAAATGAAGTCGCAGTTTTCCCCGACAGACAACGAATGGTTACGAGTTCGTGGGACAAGACTCTTCGGCTTTGGGACTTGAAGACGGGTGTTGTGTTGAAGAAGATGGACGGTCATCGCAGTGAGGTACAGACTTTGACTGTATCACGTGATGGACAAATAATAGCAAGCGGTGATTGGGAAGGAGAGATCATCGCCTGGCGCGAAGAAACTGCCATCCAAACCATTAAAGCCCACTCCAATCGAATATCCTCAGTGGACTTCTCTCCGGATGGTACGGTGCTTGCCACTGGCTCATACGACCGAACGACAAAGCTCTGGTGCACCCAATCATGGGAACTGCAAGAAAATCCAATTGAGTGTAACAGCTGGGTCCGCTGCATTCGGTATTCGCCCTCTGGCACACTTCTTGCCATTGCAACCGATCGCAATATCCAAATTTACCACCTAGCTGGCACAAGGGAATGTGTCGCAACCTTCAAGGGTCACAAATCATGGAATCTGTCACTTACATGGACGCCAGATGGCACACGCCTTCTCTCGGGGGGCGTCGATTCCTCCGTAAGGGAGTGGGATACATCGACCTGGAAGGAGATCGGTCATCCATGGGAAGGCCATACTGGCAGTATCAACACCATTGCCATCCATCCTTCTGGCACGCTCGTCGCATCTGCATCTGAAGACAAGCATGTGCGTCTTTGGCGGCTCTCAGATCGAAAAACCATCGCCACCTTCCAGCACTCATCCTCCGCGAAATGTGTCATATTCTCCGTGGATGGTGGGCACATCTTCAGTGGAGGTTTTGACAAGATGATCTCACAGTGGCCAGTACCTAAGGGCACTCATTCAAAGGCGAGTTTCCATCCTTGACTCTCATAACGCAATTCGAGCACACTTCATGTAGATCCTTGCCATCACAACAGCCCGCAATGCATGTATTGACGGGGATTTGTCTACCGCTGAAGAGCTACTCACGCAAGATATCTTCGCTGATGCTAACGACTATATTTCATATGCACATCGCTCATTTGTCATGGCGCGAAAACATGACTGGGACCACGCCCTTCAGGATGCAATTAAGGTGAGACCGACTTACCCATCATTTACTCCTCGCGAAAGACGCTAACTTTCATCCGTGACATAGTCCATCAGCATCCAGCCCTCATTGACAGGCCACATCTCCAAAGGCATCGCCCTCTGTGGAAAGGGTCATGTCCGGGATGCGAGGGCAGCATTTATCGTCGCATTCATGTTCACAAACCAAGATTCAGAAACCGTCCATTTCCTTATCTTGATCATGGTAGGTTTAATTCATTCCGCATACACTGTGCTTCATTGTATATTTCAGGCTATCGCCCTCTTCAATGCAGATCAACACGAGGAGGCGATGTTGCTCGTCAAAGAACTGGTTGACGCTTGTCCGAACGCCGATACTCGCGCGTGTCATGTGGTAGAAGTAAGTATCATACGGCTACGCTCGGTCATCAACACTGATCTTCGCGCATTAGGCATATCTGCGTGTTCAGCGAGGAATAAGTGCCTTCAATGGTGCGCATCACGATGAAGCTGTTGATTACTTCACTGCTGCTATCAACTCCAGCGCTTTCTCATTGAGATTCAAACTAGACATTCATTTAATATATGAGGATTTGGTGGTGGTATGTTGACATGGTGCATCTGAAAATGCTTCCATCACTTATTGCTTGCCCAGCTCTTTGGCTGGGATCTCGAGTCCTTCTGGCTTACTACATATCAGAAACGGTGCCAAGCTTTTCTTTCGGCAGGCAAAGCTGAAGAAGCCCTCAAAGCACACGAGTTCATGATAGACACCATCGATGAAACCACGAAGGCCAGCTGCCTTGATTGGTCCAATGGCAAGTTCTCAGTGTTGTTAGCGGGACTATCATTCTCACTCGCATTTCACTCAGAGTTCAAGAAACAATGTAGTGCGCTCGCTGCGCATAATGATCGTGTTCTTGGCGTATGTACTCCTTTCCTCAACCCCTTTCGCTGCTCATCACTGTGCAGGCCGAGATTCCTGGACAAGATCGGGATGGTTACGATGCAGAACCCAACTTTTTCCGGGGAATGCAAGAAGTGAGCGCAACAGTGCAGTGTGTAGTTTCTCTCTCATACTCTTATTAAAGCACCCTCGAGCACAACCTCAGCAGCAGCCTGGGGCATTTGGAGAGATTCAAGCGCGCTGTGACAAGAAGCTCTCCTACTGTTCATCCACACGCGCCTGCACCTCCCACCGCCTCACCACCAGCTTCTACCTTCAAAACCCTCGTACTACACCTCTTTACCCGGCCGCCCGATCGTGCAATGCCGCCTGTAGTTGACGTTCCTTTCGCAAAGGGCAAGGAGGTGTGCCTGGTCAAGCTTCTATCACTGTATCTTGGGTATCTGATGCGTAAATATGCAGCGTAATATTGCTGCGCAAACTCCTAGCAATAATCCAGACATCGTACGTGATGAAGACATCGATGCCTTCTCAATCGGACTCCAATACACGACAGCGGCCGGCAGACACTGAGGAACATGGTGGCGGGAAGTCGTTCTTTTGCTGCTAGAGGATGTTCTCTGGCATTTTACTTCTATCGTTGCTCTTGTTTGTTGTGATATTTATATTGACTTGAGGCAGGACTTGTTTTATGATGGCCTTTGGATAGTTTCGAGTCCTCATTCATAACTATTCTAGTCGTGAAGCTCGCATCTCCATGTGTAAAGCTTGGTGATGGAAGGCCAACTGATACAATTAGGAAACCACAGCCAGAATTTTCCTCGAAGCACAAAGAAACGGATGATTCACACTGTTTACGACCAAGTTTTATGCTCTCATCTATATCGATCTTAGCTTTTGGATGTCAGCAAGCATGTAGCACGACAGCGGCACTGGTGTGAGGGAAGGATGAATTGAGACAAACATTTTGAATATATGTTTTTGTGTCGTGAAAGCATATCATGGAGTCGGATGGGGTTCGTCGAATATGTAACGTATACTGGTTTTCGTCACAACACATAGTAGTTCTTCAGGTTACCAAATTTAACTTGATGGCATAGTGTTGTGACTTCACTGCAGGTCTTCAAAGTTCAAAAATCAACCACGATGTCCGTAATTGGGGATGGCTACTGCCAGTGTAGGCTACTAGTTCGACATTTCAACTTTCGACCGGCGTGGCGCCACGCTCAGGTTATCCGTCCAGCGCTGGCATGTAGGAAGTACTCTTCAACTGCATCACCACACAGTACAACTGCCAGCGGAGTACGCGTCTCCAAACTTTTCACAGCGTTACTAGCGCTCGGGATTGGAGCGACTGGTCTTGGACTGTGAGTATTGCCCTCGAAACTTTTCTTTCAACCATGATAATCTCCAAGTCACTGTTGCTCTCCTCTAAAGATACGAGTTCTACACATCCTTTACCCTCTGGCCCGAACAGGTTCGTGGAGACCTTCGCGCAGGAATAAAAGCGAGGAACCAAGGAGATCTATCTCTGAGCGAGAGGTACATCACCCGGTACGTGTTGTTGTATTCCTTGTGTTTTTATGGAATCCAAACCATTGGTTCTAGCGCATTTCAAACAGCATTATCTCTTCCATATCAGACATTCGCGCCAGATCCGTATCTAAAGCTATCAGGCATAGCCTCTCTCCTTTCCGAAGTCGCCTTAGACCGTCGCTCCCGAGAGGCCCTGCAAATTGCTTGGGAGATAGGTGCTAGTCCGAGTGAACAACATTCTTCCCTGCCAGACGTTGAGGAGAAGAAGTCGAGTGCGGTAGTGGAAGGAGCGCCTGGATGGTCGAGCTACACCTTGAGCAATGAGGAACGCCTTCGGCGCGTGGCTCTTGCGTATAAATTGGGCCAATTGGCAAGCGAGCGGGACCTGGATGAGGAGGAGAAATGGCTCCTATGGGCTGTAGAGGAGGTTTTGAGGCTGTCTGGACTTGGGATGACGAACGCTAGCTCAGATACGAACACAAGAATGCACGAAAATTCAGGGTCTAGTGCACTTGAAGATCTCGAGCTTCCGTCGTGGATGTCAAAAACAGATCTTGGTGCTCCACTGGAGGCCCTTGGCGCCCTTTACGCAAATAAAGGTAGAATTGAGTGAGTAGCACTCATCCACTTAGGGATGTGGATCTCCTTCTCATGTTAACACCCGCCTTTCATTCAAAACTAATGATTCTGCCATCAGGTATGCCATGCCACTTTACCTTCAGGCGATCTCTTTACTCTTGCCACCTAAAGCAAATAACGTATCCATCGAAGACCGATGTCGAGGTGAGCAATAATACTGCGACTGGTTCCGCTTTCTCTCATGCACATACCACCAACAAGCCGCTCAACTCATGAATAATCTTGCTGAATTGATAATGCGCCGTCCTCCCGCACCGGAAGTACGTGCGCAAGCTGAGGCATGGGCGCGTCAAGCATTGGGTATCATTGAACGAGCGCAAGCGCAGCCAAGAAGCTCACAATGGTTCGGATGGGGACAGCCTGCTGATGACGGAAGGGATGTTTGTGAGCACGCACTCGGCGTGGTGCTATTCAATCTGGGGAGCATAAGAGAAGTGAGTTCTTATTAAGTCATGAAAAGTGGTTATTTATGATCCTCGTAGATGACATCTGACTTGGATGGTGCAAAAAAGCTGTTCGAGAAAAGCGCCGAACAATGCAGTAAGGTGGGCATTAGGGAGGGCGTTGTTGAAGCACAGGAGGCATTGCGGAGGGTTGAGAAAATGAAGAAGGTGGGTTGATGGGAGTACTTGTGCTATGTTTCCATTAGGAACATGATTGCATGGACGGAATTCTCAGACACACCCTTCGAACTAGGCGATATCAGATTGACTTTGAGTGTCGTTGGTAAGAAGACGGTCTAACCACTGTATTGTTCGTGTATGCGCCCACCAACCAAAATTGATGCATCGACCTTCCAACATCATTAGTGCACAAGCTAGGCCAGAATCTGGTGGAGTAGATCATATCGTGTTGTAAAGTCGCGAGTTACTAACTTAAAGTAGATAAGCTCCAAGGCCCTGTTAACTTCTCTTTTCGCCACACTGAATATCGCGGGCGCTGTGCTCTTCCTGTGTTGATGTCCACATGGGCGGTTTCAAGATCCCCGTTGAATACTAGGAGGCTAACTAACTCTCATCCCTTCGTGCAGTGTTACGACCACTAGTACGTTTGGTAATCGATTACCCAGCATGTAGTCGTTACGGAGCCAATTTCTCCAGGGTTTAAGTACAGTCACGTCGTCGAATGACCTTCCACCTAATAAAATCCTAGTACCAACAAGGAACACGACATGACGAACAGAGAACATCCAAAGATTGAGGCTCAGCGCACTTTCCCTCCTCTTGACGAAAATCTTTATAACCTGCGCCCTCAAGACGCTGCATTTTACAAGGAGCTGACTGGAATTAAAGACGATGCAGCTCTGAAGCAGCATATATTGGACGTTCAAGCAAAGGCATACAAGGTATCTAGACCCTTGAACACGTCGTTCTGCCCAACTTAAAAGCTTACCTGTTCACGGCTAGGTTGCACCTTACGGGTGCATCTATCTTTTCCTTTTCACGAGGTATTTTATTCGTACGTTTGTGCTGAGTTAATACACAACTATCGAGCGCTCCAGACGCAAGCTGTCAGGGCTACCTGCTTATCAGCAAGTTGTGCGCATCGGACGTGAACGCAAGAATCCAATTTTCCTTGACGTCGGCTGCTGCTGTATGTGCCCCTACATCACCTCCATAGGATGCCAATAAATGGTTTATAGTTGGCAATGACATCAGGGAAGTGGTTCTTGATGGTTTTCCTGCAGCTCGGGCGATTGGAACCGACCTTCATCACGGTGAGCATAGTTTTTAGCCTCGTACACAACTAATAACGCAATTCAGAACTCTGGGATCTGGGGCATGAACTATTCAAGTCGACTCCAGAGACTTTTACAGCTCACTTCGTAGGCGGAGACGCTTTCAACCCAGAAATCCTCGCTGTAGCTCCGCCTGCATCCATGCAGACAGCAGGAATCATTACTCCCGACCTCAATAACCTCACTTCGTTGAATTCCTTACGTGGATGTGTGTCCGCAATTCACGCAACAGCATTCTTCCACCTGTTCAAAGAAGATAAGCAGCTGCACATGGCACATGCTCTTGCTGGTTTACTCTCCGCTGAACCAGGGTCCATCATTCTCGGAGCGCACACGGGTGCTCAAGAGAAGGGTGTCGTGAATCAAGTACATAGGGGCATTGAGATTGATATGTTCGCCCACAGTGTCGAGAGCTGGACTGCCATGTGGGATGGCGAAGTATTTGAGAAGGGGATGGTCAAGGTGGATGCGCAGTTCATAGAGATACCCGACGGTGCGGGAGGCGATGAACGTTACCCGATGCTGTTCTGGTCTGTGACAAGACTGTGAGCATGTTCTTTTCTCTTCTTCGCCATTGTTCTAGAGTAGGCTGTGAAACAGAATTCTCGGATGACCTGATTAGGTGTCTTGAGGCAGGTATCCTGAGCGACAACAATAGCCGGTAATGATCATGCAAGCATGTCGAGATCACTCGAGCGGAGAACTGTGGAGAACTGACCAGGATGTAGTACGTTTGTAAGTTACATGACGAATGTGTTTTGGCGGAGTATCTAACAACATCGAAGCGGCGCTCAACGCCAGTCCTCGACTCGTTTGACATGTCCGTGTACAGCCCTGGCAAGAGCTATCCTGTTGTTATGGAAACACAATGACCAGTGGGCCAAACTAGCCACTCTTAGGTAGAACATGCGCCAGAAGGCTCTAAAACGTGCATTGAATTTGAGCAGAGGGAACAGGAATGGTCCATCACAGGTACACTGGCTGAGTTGTCGTACTTTTATCGGACTGCCATGTGGCATGGTGAAGTACTCCCAAAGGGGATAGCCAGAGTGGAGGTAACATTGAGGCAGGAGACATACGGTGCTGCGACGCGCATTCTCATTGTTCTGGTGATCCACTAGTGGAAACTACACCATTAGCCCAAGATGTGTAGAAATCTCGTAATATGCTCTGGCCAGGTGAAAATCTCATGTTCTGAGCATAAGCATCGACAATGGGTGGACGTAAGAATTTACCTTGTAAAGAAAACCTTCATTCCTGTATGCCAGAGAAAAAATACAATTCTGCAAGTGTCTGTTTTTGATTTTGTAACGACTGGGGGTATCCGGAGGGCTCGTTCAATGAAAGTATAACGCTGCGAGAAAGATCACATACGTCAAGCATCATGCCATTTGTGCCGCTATAAATGAAATTCACATGCCAGCGGCAAGGCAACGATTAATTCATGCTAATCGATACTAACTTGCAATTCGGTGGTATTCTTGGGTTCAACGCAGCGACTATCGAACCTTATCAGAATTACCGTACGAAGTGGGGCTATTGAGAGAGGACTCACTTCTGGTGAAAAATGCGGCTGCAAGCAGCCGCCGGTTAAAGTATATAATACTTGTTTCCCACCTTGCGAATAGTAACCCCATACTGGAACTATGGAGACAAGGAGTATCCAGTGAGAGCGCAGTCACAGAGGAAAATACGACTTCGTGGGCAAAGGATCAGGTGATGGTGCTATGTTCAAGTTGGGTTACGCAACCCTGTGAGGACCAGCGTTACCATAGCACACCGTGTAAGTGACTGCGGTAAATTAATGCTGCACCAGCCAACCGGTGGTAATGCTGGGAGATTGAAGCTCTGCGAAGGTGTGCAGTATCTTTCAATATCGTTGAGTTGAAAGCGAGTGCAGGGACGAGCCCAAAAAACTTACGGTGAGTCTTTAGGAGTATATATTGACAATGAGACTTGAGTTGATGATCTGAGTGTTTCTGAAAAGCTTGGTGCTGACATAAGCACACTATCCTTTACTCGGTGACTGCCAACTGGCACTTCAGATTCGCAGTTCTTATACCGCCTCGCTCGATCCCAAGCCTATCACACTCACCGCCAGACTGAATTCTTAGTTGTCCATCCGTCGCAAATGGCCTCGAAGGATGACACACAGGCCAAAGCCCCTCCAGAAACTCGCAATGTCCTCCAATTCCTTCGCAGCAGTAAATCTGGCATGAAAATACGTGTCGGTGCACTAAATGGAAAACGCGTCGATTACTTCAAAGGTATCTCATTGCTTTGGATTTCGTCTTCTGCCCCTGCTCTAACTACGACCGTCACCACCACCACCACTACCAGGCAAATCCGCAGTAAAAGCCCTCCTCTCGCCAGGCTATGCAAAAGTAAAAAGCGTACCCAAAGTCACTACAGAAGCTGAAGCCGAAGGCCCTCCTTCAATCATCCATACAATACGCTTTCTACCTTCGTGTAGACCGCGGCGCACCCACAGGCTCATCTACATCCCCGCGCCACGTCACTGTTGTTCCGCAACAGCAATTTGCTCAAGACGCGTACTTTGTATGGCTCTACGAAGGTTCTCAATGGACTACGTATGCTGGCGGACTTTTAATGGTCGCGCTTATGCTTGCTGCCGTGATGTTCCCGTTGTGGCCCCCAGCGATGCGTTTGGGTGTGTGGTACCTGAGTATTGCCATGTTGGGTTTGCTCGGCGCATTCTTTGGGCTCGCGATTATACGGTTGATCTTCTACATCATCACCGTAGTCATAGCAAGCCCTGGAATTTGGATCTTCCCTCAATTATTTGCAGACGTTGGTGTTGTGAGTTGTGATTTTTCTGTGTTTTGTATCTTTGGTTCTTAGGCGTTCGGTGTAGATTGAGTCGTTCATTCCGTTTTGGGAGTGGGATGTTCCAAAGAAGAAAACTGGGAAGAAGAAGAAGGCAAAGGCTCCCGCTGGTGCAAATCCTGAGGAGCAGCTTGCTAATAATGGCGGGGCTTTTATTGAGGAGGTTGGTGATGAGTCCCCAGAGCAATCGCGTCCTGGGAGTCGCTCAGCACGAGTCGAGGAGGTTCCAGATGTGGATTCATAACAGGATCGTTGCATGGTTGTGGGCCATGTTTATTATGCTTTCAGTTGAGCGGATGAGGATGAAAGGATCAAAATTTCCTTCACTACTCATCAGTAGTTTTGGCTAGACTACGTACTTCTCACCCTCATTCCCTGGACCCGGTTCATCCATCCACCATGCATAAGTCGGTGGCTCTTTGAATGTAGTCACAGCCACCGGAACCGATATCAGAGCTCAACGTTCAACACTAGCACTAGCGCTCAGGCCTCAGGCCAGGTTCGACGTTCATCGATGCATATCAGTCGTATGCTAGCTGGATTTCGTATTGATTTTGCGGGTTTCAGAAGTAGATTCTTAAACAAGGACTTAATGACAAGCAGGTAGCAATGATGTTATAGCTGACGGCGTAACAAGCAGAGTATACGATCTGGCGTAATATGCCCTGGTCTCCACACAATAGTAACTTGGGATGACCCATGGGTACGATGCATACCATACTCATATAACATGCATGACATATGAAGTGGCGATGATGAATAACAAGGATCAAGACCAGCGGTATGATCGTGAAATAGCACCAAGCTTACAGCTTGCTAAGAGCAGCAGCCTTAGAGTCCAGACCAGCAGCCTTTGCGCGCTTGCGCATCATTTGAGTGGACTTGTTTCCACGGAGACCACCACCCCAGTGACGGCGTTGCTCCTCGTACTTGTCAGTGCTATAAATTACCATTAGCATTGAATCGTAGGCATGACATGATAACGAAAAACTCACAAGTTGGCCTTGGCCGCGCTGACGAGGGTTGCAAGTTCGCGCTGATCCTCGCTGTTAACATCTTGGAGAGTGAGGACCGCAGCAGTCTTCTTGTGAACCACGGTGCCGAGACGGGCTTTGCCCTTGACGATCACATAGGGGACACCCATCTTGCGGCAAAGAGCGGGAAGGAAGACGACCAACTCAATGGGGTCAACGTCGTGGGCAATGATGACGAGGGACGCCTTCTTTGCCTCAATGAGGGCGACACAATGGTTCAAACCGTACTTAACGAAAAGAGGCTTCTTGTCCTGTGAATCATCTAGATCAATTGACCTGCGTTTACGATGCGTCGAATGCAAACCTTGGCAGGCTCCTTTTCCTCAGTGGCAGCTTTGGCTAGAGCTTCGAGACGCTCTTTCTTCTCAACCTTGCTCTCTGGGCGGTACTTGTTGAGGAGCTTGAAAAGCTGCGTAGCAGTGTTCTTGTCCAGAGTGTGGGAGAACTGGGCGATAGCGGGAGGAACCTTCAAGCGCTGAGAAAGAATGACTTTCTGGCGTTGAAGGCGGATGTACTCGGGCCACTTGACGAAGCGAGTGAGATCGGTCTTAGGACGAATGTGTTGACCTAATAAAGTCTATTGGTTGATGATTTTATCAAACAGAGATGAAGCGAACCAATGCCAAAGTTCTTGGGCTTGGCCTCGAAGAGAGGGTTTTTTGTGATTTTTGCGGCTTTGCCAGCAGCACCTGGTGCGGGTGCGGGCTTCTTGCGGGAACCGGCCTTGGCTTTGGGGGGCTGGTCATTGAGACGAGAATGAATTAGCATGCGAAGCACAGCACAAAAGTGCCAGCGACGTAAGCTGCATATCTCGGAGCTCTAGCGCTTGTGGATAACTGTGCATCCAACAAGCCCAGCAATATAAAGTATCATCGTCGTACGTGACGACTCCACTTCACTTGATAACAAGATCAAGATTTGCGCTGAACTGATTCTATATGAATATGAGAACGATATCCCATGATATTATCTGGATGAAGGACTTGCCATCCATTGCGTTGAGAGATATAGAGCATGGATTAAACAGTGCTAGGGTGCTCCGATGCACGCAGATAACGATACTTGCTGGTAACTCACCATTTTTGACGGTCTTGAGGAGGTCTTGAGGTTGAAGTCGTCGATGGTCGATTTCTGTATGTCAAAGTTGGGTATTTGAATGTTTACACTCCGCTTCGGCACCGCCCGGCATTGACTGGCTCTGACTCTCGTCAGTCCTTAACGGGACCGCATATATGTCTGTTAATATTTTGAGACGCATCCTCACAAATGCACGAGGTTTTTCGACTGGACTCCCGCCCCCTGCCCGTTCACCATATCGCCACCTCCGAACACTAGCCCTTAGCGGTTCCGTCGCCGTCACTGGCTACGCCCTTGGTGCCTTATACCCACACCCTTACATTACCTTCATCTCCCCCCGGCCAGCCCCAGCCCCCCCAGATCCCGATTCCCCACAATCAATCGTATATACTGCAGCTCTCGAACAGACCTTACAAACCCTCCCACTCCTCACGTCCCACCGCGCTCAGCCCGACGCCCACGAGTGGTACGAGACTCGCCCTTATGTCAGTTACCCAGAGCAGCTCCGCGTAAACAGCCTCACTGCAGGCGCACTTCGTGGCCCCGGAAAACTCGCGCTTCCACCCCTTGTACGCGCTAGGAAGGACGAAAGTGAGGCCGTCGTCATCATGCACGTAGGTCGGGGCGTGTGTGGCCATGATGGGATTATTCACGGTGGGCTACTGGCTACTATCTTGGATGAGAGTCTGGCGCGAACTGTGAGTTGTTTGTACCTAATATTGAGCGTGTTTTGATGTATTGTGAAAGGCGATTATCAATTTACCAGACAAGATTGGCGTCACTGCCAATTTATCCATAAATTATCGCGCACCGACTTTTGCAGATCAGGCAAGTACTTCTTCCTTTCACATACTCACGTGATTTACCGGGCACCAGTTCATCGTCATCCGAATCAGTTTAGTCGACAAGGCAGGTCGTAAATCCAAGGTCACCGGCAAAGTAGAGGACCTCAAAGGCAACGTACTCGTCGAAGCGCAGTCAGTCTCCGATCTTTCCAATTTCAATCTCCTTACCCATCCTGCATTATACAGCGCAACTTTCGTGCAACCTAAATATGCTCACCTGCTCAAGAGCAAAGCCGTCCAACAAATGATGGGCGACCCCGATCCCGATAAATCAACTCCTGTGCTCCTCAGCGAGGGCATGCCGCCTCCACCGTCCAAAGCCTAGGGTAATTTATACCATTTATTAACTTACATAGCACACCGTTAGAAATACCTGTATCATAGACCACGCCGCTGCAACCCTAGATGCACAACTTAATCATTCGGGATGCGACAACCCCACCTCCATTCCTCGAAGCACAATCTCGATAGCCTCTTTCGTCACCCACGTTCTCCGTCAGTACCATGTCACAGCTGCGTCGCACCTTCCAACAGAGTTTCACTACCTTCACTACCTTCAACAAGCCAGTGTATTCAGGCAATGGGGATTTGAAGGAGCCTTGCCCACGCTAATGGTAACGCTACAGCAGTTAACAACGGGCGTGTGCAAATTGACGGACTGATGTGGGCCGCATAACAATCAGCTAATATTTAGCAGAGCAAGGTAAGTGCTTTGACTCAGAAAATTAGACCAGGAAACCTGAGGTTTTACGTGCTTTGTCACCCAGAACGGAGGGTGAAATATCCAAATTAGCGGTAAATATGCGACTGAGCACTATGTCGTGTACGTATTGTCATCCGCTTGCCATCCGCGAAATTTTTTTCGATGCGCAGGCGAACAGGAACGCCGGGGTTCTGCAAACGCCTAATTATGTGTCGCCGCATACCCTGTTCCTTTACCCAGGCGAAGCGTTGCTCCATAAGAACGTAGAATCCATCATGTGCGTTGACAATGCACTGCCACTAATCAGGCTTCTGGGCTAACTATCAGCATGATTTGGGGCGGAGTTATCCCACTCAGAGGCACGGTGTTTACTGGCTCGGATTTATCAAAGCTTTGCAGGCAGTCCGCTGTACGACCGAAGTGCTTGCCGTAAAAATCCCTTGGACACCAAGATGTGGCCCATCATCCGAAGCTCAGAAGCACACCACCGCATATACGATAAATCACAGCCAGGCCCTATCCTAGCCGCCTAGTAGGTTCTTGAGCATTTCAAACCTTTACCAGCCTTCTGATTCGTCTTCAATTTTGGGATGACCCGGCCAAGTGTTATATACAAATGTTAAAAATACCGAGGCCTGGGGGAGGTGTATGACGAAGAAAATCAATTTCCGCTAGGCAAAGCCAAATAGAATGAACATGAATATATCATATAGTGATGAAAGAATGTTTGGTGCAATATCAATGAAGTGCCTTGGAGAACACATCATTCATAGCGTGAGCCTGCCTGAAGCTATGCTCAAGAGTCAACACAAGATTTAGCACAGGCCGGCCAGACTCCCAACCAATCGGCTGCCAGGTGTATTCAAACTGTTACATTAACGGTTATGCCTTGAGTTGTATAGTTACATCATGGTCACAACCATCGTGGGAGTCGACACTGACATCTTCTCTCTTTTACTACCGTCCATAAAATGATGTCGCCTTCAAGGTCCAACAGTCTTAGAGTTCCATGGCTATTAATAGCTGATGCTGCTAGGACATTGACTCGAGCCCTTTCGGAAGGCTCAGATATACGTTCAATGCATCCGTTTGTCGTTTGGTCGTGCGACGCCAGCCTTCAACCGTTTACTTAATCGGTGGCGGGGTGTTCACGGTCTCAGGCTAGTCTATAGCCCGGATACCGGGTGGCATTATTATGTCCTTCTTTACCGTATCTTGGATAACGATTTCTTTGCAGGGACTCAGTCAACTTTAACAATAATGCTTACCCTAACACATGGGTTCCCTCACTTAAAGCCCCGGGAGTAGACCAAATTCACGGGTTGGTGTCATCCAGATGGGCCTACGGTGTTAATATCGGCGGACTTCTTGTCCTGGCCCAAACCCCTTCATGCACCCGCCTTGTACTACAAGTTGACGAGTGGGCCCTGAGCACGCACATGACACAGTGGCGGCGGGCTCGAGCAGCTGGAAGACCCGTTACAGTGCCTTTATTGTAAGCTACTGGTGCTTTCA
>JABBWB010000427.1:0-30067 GCA_016628085.1 Suillus occidentalis
GTAATGACATGCAGTGGTAGAATTCATCTATACACATTACAAGGATTCCCATCTTTGGTTGATCCTTCATGTTTATATAGTGACAAGCCATGACCTTTGGTCATTGTGATCTGCAATATGTCACAAAGTTTTTACAACAGTAGAGATTTATATATGATATTTGTGCAATCTTGGTTTTCATTTTCCTCTGAAAATAAGCATGGTGTATCTTCTTGTCTTTTCATTTGGGATAGTGCTGTGTATAGTTGACCACACACAAAAGGATCTGTGCTGAGATCTAGAACTGTGTGAGATAGTGTGAGGCCTCAACAACCATTGAAACTCATCAGTAAACTACTGGGCTCTGTGCAGTTCTGCACAGTGCTGCACAGCATACAAGGCCCACAGCCTGGTCCCAACTTGACAGACTTGCACAGAAGCTTCTTCTTCTGTGGAGTTCTGTACAGAACTCCACAGTGTATCTGGTAGCTGGACACGAGATACCTTCTGTGGGTTTCTGATGTCACTGGACATGAACAGATGAAAATTCAATTTAAAAAACAGATATATTAATTAGATAACAGATAACAGTGCAGTACATCATGTGGTAATCAATCAATTGTAAGCGAGCTACAAGTGGGGGAATATGTCATGCAGCCTCAATCAAGTATGATCTCAATACCAATCTGGTGCAACACATCATTGCCCTTGACTCTACAAGATGCCACCCTACATAAATACAGTTAGCATGCAAGACTCATAATAAAAGAGAGCATATCCTTGCCATCCAGCCTCGGCCCACAATTGGAGTTGCTCAATTAACTTGGGACCATAATAAGGATGCTTCACAATATTTTCAAGCGACTTGAGTGCAGATGAGTAGGTTGGGCCATATTCCTTGGCAGTGAAATTTGGCAGTGATCTTCCATTGCCATTTTTCATGAGGCTATCAAGAATGCAAATGAACTATGAAGTAAGTCAGGTTGTTGTCAAATATGAAAATGAAATTGAAAATACTGCAGCAGAGATCAAAGCCAAGCATGACAAAGGCAACTGCTTGCTGAAAATGTCTAGGTGTCTTCAAGCAATTCTGTATAGACCAGTGTATATCAACATAATGATGATATCATGGAGCACAGGGTTGGTGAAGTTTTATGTTTTTCCCTGTGGCACCTTGTTATTTAGATGCTAATAGAATTATATGGTAGCAAACCTGTTCATCTACACCATCACATAGAAACTTCGAGCCCACCTTGAGCTCAGCAGCTGCATGTTCCACACATGAAGCATGTTCTTGAGGTGGGATGGTTGGTGGGGGGATAAGGCCAGGCATGGTTGATGCAATAAAAACAACATTCTTCTTGAGCTTAGAGTGCCATATTGAGAGATCTTCATATAACTGAATGATAAGAAGCATGAAAGAATTATGAATAGAAAGGCCAGTGACAATACACTGATGAGCTTTGACATATTGGGCTTGTGAATAGGCCAGTAGCCTGGTACTTGCATCAGTTACACATACCCTGGTAAAGCTCAAGGCTTACCAGGTTCAAATTGTTTACTGGCTGCATTCCACTGGATAAGAACAGCTAAAAGGGCCTCGGTGACAGAACCTGGCAAGTCTTTAATAAGAGTTGAAAATAGATTCTTTAGTGTATATTGTGCACAATACACTCCTTTTGCATTCTCAAGAAAATTCTTCCAGTGGGTAGAATGTCAGCTGTGTAGGTCTCGCCCTGTCAGATGAACATTTGGTTTAGCTTGCTGCTGCATGTTGCCTGGGTCCTTATTGTTCTTCAAATTCTGTGTCTCAGCAAGATGGCATAAGACATCCAGAGAATCAGGGTCAGAAAGATTAGGTCACCTGTTTCTCATATGGTGTTGATTTAAGACATCTGCATTTGTAGGCTAGGAATGAGGGAGTTGAGCACCTGTGGATATGCTACCAGATGGACATACCTGAGAGTTGGCAGGTTCTTGAGGAACATGTTGGACACCCTCCAGGGCACTGTCATTACTTGATGGATTACTGAAAGCTAATCTTTGTTTAGCATTCACATCAACTTCATCATAGGAGTATTGAAAGTCGAAGTCAGGAGCAAGAGTAGAGGTAACATGGACTGGGGAAGGTTCTGGTTCTGATGAGAAAAATCTGTAAAATAATCATAGTGACCATGATGACCACCACATATAAAGATGACATTTACCTGGGTGTGCATAATGATGCTTGCCAACCTCAGCCCTACCAAACTCCCTTTCACCAACATCATCACTATCAGCAGGATCATTGTCATCTTCGCCACCCACATTACTCTCACCAGAGTCTAAAGTATCCAAATTATTGGAATCAGATTGTTGTGATGAAAGGTTGGTTTTAGGTTCAGAACCTACTGTCCATAGGGAAGGATCTAAATGTTCTTTAGAAAAAGTTGGAACAGCACACACAGTGGACAAATGATGTAAAAGCGGGGCTGAAGGCAGAACTGAATGTTGAAGATCTACATTAGCTAGCCTACTGAAAGAAGACTGACAACCTCCAGCAAGGCTTTGGACAGTATTGCAGGTATGGTTCTAGGCATCTTTCTTAGCCATTACAACATAAGGATTGTTGAGAGCTTGCAGATCTGGCTCTGTTCCAAGTGGCATGATTGGTGTGTCACCTTGATGTGTTTGAAATTTGAAGCATCTGTCTGTTTCACACAATATTAAACCTAGTTGCAATAATGCATAGCTTGGCTTGTAAGTGACGTCCTCAGATATAAATAAGTACTTGACATGCATATAAAAATAATATTCCTTACCAGTTCAACTTGTGAGGAGGAAGAAGTTGTCTATTTGAGTGATTGGTCATTGTATTACCAGGCATGGATAAAGAAAAATCACCTACCTTGGCTTTCTTTCTCCTCTGACAGGAACTCTTGATGGTAGAGCCTGTAATGTCTGAGATGCTATATGGCAGAGGAAGAGGCTTTTAAATATTTAAGATTAGTCCCATCTGCCCAGATAAAAACTTGAGCTTACCTTTGGGCAGCTGCCACAGCCCTTTTGATGTGATTCTGGAGCAAGAGGGTTTATTGAAATATTCGGCATGAGGGTCATAGAGCTCTTAGGTTGGCTTGTTTATGCTGGGGCCTCTAGAACTGCATCAACTTTCTCAAGTTGAGCATTTCTACCTCCTGTCTCTGCACCAGGGCGACCAGAACGATGAATGGTAGGAGCATTAGAATCAGAACTTGAAGTCAGCTGCAGTGACACCAAACCAATGTTGTCTGCTGCCTGGGCCATCTTTCCTCGCCCAGTGAGCACTGGGATATCATCTATGACTTTGCACTTTGCCTTTGGTCTTTTGGAGCTAGACATACATGGCTTAGGAATGAGGAGGCATTATTGACACTGATGGGGGGATGAAAAACTAGACAGGAGATGAGTGACAACTTAACAAGACAAAACTCACTCAACTCTTAAGGGATTGGACTCAACTGAGCAACATGTCACTGACAGGCAGTATGACTTAAGTAAGTAACTACATTTTTGTTGAAATGTAGTTGAATGGAGGTACATGTGAGGAGGACAAGTAATAGTCATAGTGATAATCTGCTGAGTTCCCATAGTCATGGAAACAACTGTAATGAGTCACAAACATTTCTGAGTCGAAGTCAATATTGATTGGTAAAAGTAATAATGATACTGCAATGCAACAATGTAAAAAACATTATGAGCGAAAATATACTACTGTGTCAGTGACCTATCTCTGTATAATATGAGGGAATGGACGTGCATAATATCTTGTATGATATGGGCCAGTGGACCATGGGCCCATGGTAAAAATATCCTTGACTATGATGGATGGGCTGGGAGGAATATTATTCCTGATGGAGGCAGGTGGGCCCATGCAGGAAATATGTAGAGTAAATGAGTGGGCCGATGTACATGAATATTTGGTAGATGGGTGGGCTGAGGTAGTTGGATATAATACAGATGGGTGTATTAAGGTAAATGTGTATCAGATAATAGATAGGTACTTGGTATCACATTCATGAATGGGCCCAGATGCATATTAAATTAGATGGGTGGGCCTAGATGCATATTACTTAGATGGGTGGGCTGAGAGTGTTTTATAAAATATTTCATTAGATAGGTGGGCCAAGGGTGGTATAAAATATAGATGGGTGGGCCCATGTGTATCATAATTGCAGACATGACAGAGCTGAGGTAGTTGTACATCAACCAAATCAAAGGAGGTAATAAATCAAAGTTACCAAGTTCCTAGAGCAGCAGGTGATCTCTTGACAATGACCTTTGATGACATTTATGTTGTCTTGCAGAACATTGAATCCTGGGTGTGAGGCTTGTGTTGCCCTACAAGAAGCCAAGTTCCAACCACTGAAATTTGAGTGAAGCATACTGAGTTCCAAGTTCTAAGTTCTGGGGCCTGGGACTTGACACATAATTCAGTCAATACTTTCCATGTTAAAGGGCCAACCAAAGTTGAGATTTTTTTTTGAAGAGAGCAGGTGCTGTCTTAACATGGCCTTTGATGGTGCTTAGGTTGTCTTGCAGAATATTGAATCCCAGGTGCGAGGCTTGTGTTGCCCTACAAGAAGCCAAGTTCTGAGTGCCGAGGTTCAAGTTCCGAGTTCCAGGACCCAGGACTTGACACAATTCATCAATACTGTCTGTGTTAAATGGCCAACCAAAGTTGAGATTTTTCTGAAGAGAGCAGGTGCTCTCTTAACATGGCCTTTGATGGCATGTAGGTTGTCTTGCAGAACATTGAATCCTGGTGTCATGCATGGTATGAACTCCATACCATACTGTATACATATATGAGGTGATAAGGAAGGTATGATACACCATACTACACCTTTCACAAAGTTACTCTACCATTTTTCCTTGACTTGTTAGCTTACATTCTCAGTTTCTACTGTATTCTTATTCTGTGTATTTGTATTTGTATCTCATGTATCTCTGTTTGTTTACATTTGTTTCAGTCTCTTTCTATTTTTCTAGGCTCTTTCAGCCACCTGATTTTCCCACGCTCTTCTGAGCATGTTTGTAAGCATGTCATGTGACTGGGAAAATTCTGATTTGTAAGGATTCCTGCTTGACTCATCATGTTTTGTCATGATTTGTCATGCTTTGTAAGACTTACAGTTGTATTTGTAAGACATTAGTAAACAGGATGACTCAACACACCAAATGGCCTGGTTTTCTTACCAATCCATGTGATGACTCATGCCATTTACTCATCTGTATTTGTAATACTACCATGTAAATTAGTAATCAAGCTGACTCAACACCTAGTTTCTTACCAATCCAGTGCTGAATCATGCTTAGTAATCTGGCCTCCCAAAAGGTATAAAAGGAGCCCATTTTACACCTGAGCAATATAGTTCTTCCCACTTGAAGCCTTCTTTCTCAATACTAAGTGAGATTATGTAAGACAAGTGCAGGCCCTGTGTGATTGCCTTGAAGACAACATTGATTACATAAGCCTTTGACTGTATACTACTAAACTCTGAGAGTAGATTATACAGTAAGGTAACTCTTTCTATTCTAAGGTTGTACAGCACTAATTTGAGAGTGTCTATACAACAATCGTTTCTCTATTCTAAGATTGTACAGCACTAAATCGAGAGTGCCTATACAATAATCGTTCATCTTTTCTAAGGTTGTACAGCACTAATTCTGGAGAGTGTCTATACAACAAATTGTTCATCTATTCTAAGCTTTACTTGTACATTCATAAACTCTCCCTTTCATGTCAAGGGAGACTCATCAAAGTTGAAACAGACTTTCATAGGTTGAAACACGACCTACTAGGGTGAAACATACCTATCAGATTTCGCTATTGTCTATTGTATACTACTGTGAGTAACTTCATTTTATTATCTTTCGTGTCTATTAGGTTGTTGTAAAAAGAAAAGGTAATTCCTCCCAAAGAACTAGCACATTATCTACCATGAAAACTAGAAAAGTCATAGACTGTGTATTTAAGGACTGGCAAGAAGTCTTATCCTGTATAGTTGTGCTGTCTCTATACACGCATTCTATAAGACCCTTAAGTAACAAGACACCGGGTGTGAGGCTTGTGTTCCCTATGAGACACCCACTTCTGACCACCAAAATTCTAGTGAAGCATACTGACTTCCAAGTGCCAAGTTCCGAGTTCCAGGACCCGGGACTCGACAAATGAATATCTGAAGTTGAGATTTGTTTGAAAAGAGCAGCAGGTGCTGTCTTTACATGGCCTTTGATGGCACTTAGGTTGTCTTGCAGAACATTGAATCCCAGGTGTGTTGCCCTACAAGAAGCCAAGTTCCACCCACCAAAATTTGAGTCAACCGTACCTAGTTCCAAGTTCCAGGACCTGGAATATGACAACTGAATAACTGAAATCCAGCACACCTCAAATCAAATAGTATTTCATTGAGAAATAAATGATAACACATCTTTGACGGCCAACATTGTCCAAGGGTCCCTTATCTGATCCTCACTATCTCCACCCCCTTTAACACCAAAGTCTGGATGTCCAGCATTCAGCATCTGATTCCCTAAGATCAATTTCCAGCATGAATGTTTCTTCCCCTTCCACTTCTGATGGCATCAACATCTGGTGCTGTCTTCTTACTTAAGGGTCTTATATAGAACATGTGTATAGAGACAGCACAACTATACAGGATAAGACTGCTTGCTAGTCCTTAAGTACACAGTCTACAACTTTTCTAGTTTTCATGGTAGATAATGTGTTGGTTCTTTGGGAGGAATTACCTTTTCTTTTCACAACAACCTAATAGTCACAAAAGATAAATAAAATGAAGTTACATACAATAATAAACCAGTGTAGAGACTCAATCCTGAGTAGCCTCATAATGTCTTATTTTGTGATGTAGGTCATGTCTACATGTACTACGCATGCAATGTGACACTTGTGCAACAATGCAATGTTCACATGACTTAGGCGACACTAAGGTGACACAACACAACTTGCATGCGCTGTAGAGACTTGATACTGAGTAGCCTCACAATGGCTCATATTGCAGTGTAGGTCAAGTCTACATTACTACACATGCAATGCAACACTAGTGCGATAAATGCGACGTTTGTGCGACATGCACAACATAGGTGACACAAACACAACATAGGCGACGCTTGCACGACTTGCGCGCACCTTGGGCGAATTTTCCCGCACCTAAGCGCCATAGGGCGCCAGACTTCCCAGAGTATTTTCCCATGTCCAACCAAGTTCCCAGGTATACATTTCTCCATTTATCATTTATTTCAACATTGTACCATGTTTATTTTCATATCACTTTACCTTGGACCTTCTTACTTTTCACTTTTCATTACTCATTACACACCACCACCACACTACACTTCAGTTTTCACTACCATCTTACTTGGAGTTTTTATCTATGTTTTGAATAAATCATCGCAAGCCCTAGTAGCAGTTAGCTCTAGTGGTCATATCCACATTGCACCTCACGTCTTAATGCCTCAACAAGTCTCAGTATCGTCCGCATACCGCTTTCACTCAGTTCCGCTTTACAATGCACGACTTTCCCGCGCTTCGCGCGCCTATAGCGCCTTTGTTCCCACGCCTATCGCCTTGTTCCCGCGCTTTGCACATTTCCCCCTAGAGTTGTCACCTGTGGATCCCAGCTCTCTTGCATCCCCTAAGAGACGAGCCTATTGCACTCTCACTCATCCCTTCAACAATTATATCAGCTGCACCCTCAGCTGAGTTGAAGATCCTTCAGCACCTTGGGCGCATTTTCCCACACCTAAACACCATAGGGCACCTGACTTCCCACAGCCTATTCCCATATCCAACCAAGTTCCCAGGTGTGTTTTTCTCCATTTATCACTTATTTCATTATTGTACCATGTTTATTTTTGACTTTGGGACTTCACTACACTTTACCTTCTTACTTTTACTTCACTTTACACTTCAATTACCCATTACCACTTACCATCTATTGAGCACCGCATTTTATCTATGTTTTGAATATATCATTGCAAGCCCTAGTAGCAGTTAGCTCTAGTGGTTACATATACATTGCACCTCATGCCTTAATGCATCATTAAGTCTCACTATTGCTTACATACCGCTTTTGCCCAGTTCCGCTTTGCAACATGCAACTTTCCCACACTTCACGCTGTAACGATCAAGCTAGCCCTAGGCTTGTAAGATCGTTTACTAATGATCGTCTAAAGTGTTACCCTTATCCTAGGGTGGACCTTCCTATTCCAGCAGGATTGCACTTTACAGGATCTCCATTGATTACTGGACCACACCTGCTGAACCACTCCAAGTCCTACCCCATTGCCACTTAACTCCATTGGTGCATTATTCTTTTGATTCTTATTGCTAATAGTTCATAGGTACATATTACATGTTACCGCTCAGTTCGACAGTACTCTTACATATGATATACCCACACTATTTACCATCACTACTAACTTCACCTGTACATTCTGAAGTTTCATGCAACTGGGTATATAGGACTGAAAAGTCACTCAATTACTTATGTACTTCTGCTCCCTCGAACATTTGTAGTGTTAGTCGCCTGTGATCACCCTCTGCGGAATAAAAGATATCCTTGCACCTTGCCTCTCATTCATAGCCAAATCAATGGTAATTGACCATTTGTTGCTGGACCGCTACCGGTGCATTGTGGTATCCCCTTAGTCGTTCTTGGGTCTTGTTAATTGAGACTACTAACTTATCCCGGTACTTGCCTAAAGCCTGCGCTTACTGCTTGGTACCTTTGGTTGAGCTCACCTGTTCTTATTTCTAGGGATCCCTCTGATCAAAGAGGTACTTTCACTTCCGGTTCCCTAAGGGACGACTACCGAAGCTCACACTTATAGAAATTAGGCTAAGTCTATACTAATGCAGCCCTTTTCTATTAGTTTCAACTGGAGCCCACTGCGAGGGAGCCATTTGACACTAGAAACAAGAATTATTATAGCTCACATACTTAGGCTCACCAAAGCCTGAGAAGCCAGGCTACGGCAAGTACAAGAAATCAAGGTCAAGCCAACCAGGAAGAGAAGGACCAAATCTCAGCAAGAAGAATACCAATCATCAGGAGATGAAGCTACAGTACTTCACCACCTAACTTCCAATTCACCACTGTCCAAGCTGGCAGACGACCAGCACTACTTAATCCCTGGGGGATTTTCATTGTCACAAATATCATTCATTTCTACCAACACTCCCTCTACCAAATCATCCCTATCCTCGGCTAATCCTACCCACCACCCTTCTCCCAAGAAACTAAGCCTACACGTACCGCTCCCACCCTTCTTCACCACTAATTCACCGTGGAAACATACCAGTCCTCTTCTCCCTCAAATTCAAGCACCAGAAATACCCAGTATCCCTGCCCCGGTTACTGCAGCTTTGTTGAAACCACAACCATTCATTCCCCCATACACTGCCCCGCCTACCAATGTGACTACTGTTTTTAAGATGCCTCTTAGGGGTACTGAAGCAGCACCCAAGTTCAACGGTACTCCGGTGTGCCTCATCCCTTACCTTGAAGACATAGAACAGCTGTCAGACCATGCAGGGCACACCCCTGAGCAGCACATCAAGTCAGCAATACATTATGCACCGGTGGAGGAATCTGAAACTTGGACGATGTTGGATGAAGCCCTAGGGAAAGACTGGGATAAGTTTGTCAAGGCAGTTAAAGTGCTGTATCCCGGCTGTGAAGGAGACCAAAGGTTCACCCATACTGACCTAGAAAACCTTTGTACTGAGCAAGCTTGCATTCCTATGCAGTCACAAGAAGATCTTGGACAATATTACCGCAAGTTCTTCAAAATTTCCTGACATCTCATCCAGAAGAAGAAGCTTGCCGAGCTCGAATGAGACCGGTTGTTTTTAGATGGAATCCATACCACCGCCAACATCGCTGTAGAGACTCGATCCTGAGTAGCCTCACAATGGCCCATTTTGCGATGTAGGTCATGTCTACTATACTATGCATACAACACAACACTTGCGCAATAAATATGACATTCGCATGATGCACGCGACATAGGCAACACTTGCACGACTTGCACGCGCCTTAGGCGAATTTTCCCGCACCTAAGCGCCTTATGGTGCCTGACCTCCTAGAGTGTTTTCCCATGTCTAATTAAGTTCTCAGGTGTGCATTTCTCCATTTATCATTTATTTCAACATTGTACCATGTTTATTTTAGAACTCTTTACCACTACACATTACCTTTTTACCTTCTTACTTTCACCACTTCACTACCTACTACCACTTACCATCTATTGAGCACCGCATTTTTATCATGTTTTGAATAAATCATCGCAAGCCCTAGTAGCAGTTAGCTCTAGTGGTTACATCTGCATCGCACCTCATGCCTTAACACATCATTAAGTCTCAGTATCATCCACCTACCACCTTCGCACACTTCTGCTTTACAACGTGCGACATTCCCATGCTTCATGCACCTATAGCGCCTTTGTTCCTGCACCTATCGCCTTATTGTGCGCTTCGCGCATTCCCCCTAGAGTTGCTTATATTTGTGGATCCCAGCTCTCTTGCATCCCCTAAGGGATGAGCCTATCACACATTTTCTCATCCCTTCAACAATTATATCAGCTGCACCCTCAGCTGAGTTGAAGATCCTTCATTGCAATACAAAGACAGTTGGAGATTCGGTTGATTGACCACCATCCAGAAGACCCCTATGACCTTATGGAAGTATACAATGCCGCTGTATTTCTTTTACCAAGCATGTCTACAGCTTCTCAGCCAGCCCCTGTCGCCCCAGCACATACTGCTGCCCCTCCTCCAGTTGCCGTTCATCACCCGGTAATGGTGAAACAACAGCCTAGCCAAGATATAGTCGTCAAGAAAGAATATAACTTCCCAGCAGGATGCTACTTCTGTGGGGGTGACCATTACCCCAGAGAATGTAGAACGCGAGAGGAATATGTACACAGCGGCAAGGTTAGATGGGGCAATAATGGCAAGTTACAGATGCCGGATGGTCGCAATATTCCCTACCAAAGGGAAGAAGGTACTCTCCAACAGCGTATTGACCGGTTCTTGCATGAGGGGCCTGCTACAGGGGCAAATGCTACAGTCCTCGGAAGTTTATTTTGTTGTGCAGCACTAACAAGTGATGCTATCTTGGACATTGACCTGTCGGCCTTTTTGCAGACCTGCACTAGTCATCAAGAAGACACTGATGAGGATGAGGAAATCAAACACTTGGAATATGAAATGGTAAAAGTCAGGGATGCTCTAACCATGGTAAAGGTAGACCGTGCCAACCGAAAATCAGAGAAAGGTAAAGCCAAGACAGCCCAGTTCAACAGGGTGGAGATGTCGCACCCTAAACCTGGACCATCTTCCAAAGTCATTCCACTGGTAGAGGAAGTGGTCTCTCCACAGGTGAAGGCAGCAATGTCTGCCCTGGCAACCCAGCCAAACCTGAAAGCTACAGTTGTCCAACCTACCAGGAAACCAACCATTTCTGCTCTGGAACCCCTGGCTAACCAATCTTTGAACCAGTATAGGTATACGTTCCCACTAGAAGATAAGGATGCAGACAAATGAGTTACCGACCGAATGCTGGATACAAGTGTTAGCATCCCTATATGTGAACTGATTGCTGTTTCAACAGATGTCAGGAAGGTTTTCAAGGACATGACTACTATGAAGAGGGTTATCATCGGTGCCACCCTAGTCAATGAGTTAACAGGCGCACCAGTAACCAAACAGTATATCAAGGATAATGACGAGTTTCTCAAAAGATCAGATGATGGAAGAATTGTAGCTGATCATTTCAAACCACTTCAGTGCATCAGAGCCAGGACATATCAAGGCCACCTTTTGACCTGCATCCTAGATTAAGGTGCCGAATGCATTGTGATGCCAGCCAGGATTTGGCGATCCTTGGGGTCAATACCTCTTAGACCGGATTACAAGCTAACAATGGAATCAGTCAACACCTCTACCAACAAAACACCCAGTGTAGTAGAAAACATGCCCTTGGACTTTGGTACCGGCGAAATGCTCTTCCAGGTTCAGATAGTGGAAATGGCGAACTCTGATTTCCTTTTGGGCCGCCCATTCTATACCTTGACCAGCTGCAAGACAGAGGATATGCTGAGCGGTGACCAGGACATCACTCTCATCGACCCCAACATTGGCAAAATGATTCATATTCCTACTGAACCTTGGATTAAGAAGTGTCCAGGCTGTACCAGGTGTGCTGAGGATGAAGTGGCGAAGGGTTTTTGATTATCGATGATCCGTTAACAATTCAAGGAGACTGTCAGACCTTAAACTGCCCACATTCCCTTTCCCCCCCTATGATACCAAATAACCTCAATAATGATCCAGTGCTAACTGCGAACCAACCGCTCATGCAGAGCACCTATACCCAACCTTGTTTCCCTTATGCATGGCTATTTGCACACTATCATTACCTTTCTTCTACCTGTTCAGTCATTAACCCTACCACTACAGAAGCCTTTAGCCAGGTGTATTCCCTAGATTCAGTATCCCGTTCCTATGTCTACAAACCAGTTGCCAAGAAAGTCCGCACAGTACCAACCATGACTCCCCCAGAATACTGCATCCAGCAGTGATTACCAGAAGACCCCCTAGCCAACATACCAATCCTACTGGTAGTCCCACCTGAATTCACCCCTGGTGTTCGCTTCACTCAGGAAAGGGCAGATAAGCTAGACCTAGATCCAGCAAAATGGTTATGGCCAGATGAGCTTAAACTAGTCCAGTGGCTAGTAAAGCAACATGAACTAGCATTCACCTGGGACGCCTCAGAGCACAGCCGTTTAGATGAAAGGTACTTTCTGCCGTACAAGATACCAATGGTACCCCACATGCCTTGGGCACAGTGCAATATCCCCATTCCGCCAGCTACCCTAGATGAGGTAGTGACCATTATCAAGGAAAAAATCGCGTCAGGAGTGTACGAGCCGTCCACCACTTCCTACCGATCATGATGGTTCTGTGTAGTCAAGAAAGACGGTACTTCGCTATGGTTGGTACACAACCTGCAGCTGTTAAATAAGGTAACTATAAGGGATGCTTTGGTTCCCCCTTTTGTTGAGCATCTAGCAGAATCATTTGCCGGTTACACGGTATACGGCATGATGGACTTATTTTCAGGATATGATCAACAGTCCCTACATGAAGAATCCCGGGATCTGACCACCTTCGGTACGCCCTTAGGACCACACTGGCTAACCACCCTACCCATGGGGCATGCCAATGGCATCCAACTATTCCAAGGAGACATAGCATTTGTTCTGCAAGACAAGATTCCATGGTATACTCTTTCCTTTATTGATGACATTGCTTTCAAATCAGTCAAAACCCAGTATCAAAGGGCTGACAGCTCATATGAGACTATACCGGATAATACGGGTGTTCACCACTTCATATTGGAACATCTGCAGGTTCAGAACTGCATCTTGTATAGACTACGAATAGTAGAGCTGACCATTTTGGCATCCAAGTTTGTTTTAGCCGCCCCAACTGCTAACATCATAGGACATATGTGCACTATGGAAGGACGAATCCCAGAGCAGTCCAAGGTACAGAAAATCTGTGACTGGCCAGAATGCCAAACCGTAACCCAAGTACACGGCTTCCTTGGTACTTGCGGTGTTTTGTGCATCTTCATCAAGGATTTCGCCAAGATTGCCCAACTGCTGGTCTCTCTTACCTGGAAGGATGTGCCATTCACCTGGGGGAAAGATCAAGAGATAGCTATGGCTACTCTCAAGGGTGCCATCATCCAATCCCCTGTGCTGAGGCCTATAGATCATGCCTGTGGTAGGGAGGTCATCCTTGTAGTTGATACCTCAGTCATTGCTGTAGGATTCATACTACTTCAAGTAGGCGAAGATGGCAAACAATACCTCAGTTGGTTCAGTTCAATGACACTTACCGAAGTCAAAAGCCATTACTCCCAAGCCAAACTGGAACTCTATGGACTATTCTGTGCATTGTGAGCAGTTAGGATCTACCTCTTCGGCATCACCAACCTCACAGTTGAGGTCGATGTGAAGTATATCAAGGGAATGATCAATAACCCCGATCTTCAGTTGAACACTACTATCAATAGGTGGATTGCAGGTATACTTCTATTTTCCTTTGAACTCGTACATGTATCCGCTTCTAAACATACTGGTGCCGATGGACTCTCAAGGAGACCACTCGCTGATGAAGACCCCCTAGAGGAAGATGACCATGAAGATTGGCTTGACCGCTCATACTTGTTTGGCATAGAGATCCTAAATGACCAAACTTGTCATACCTCACTGCAGCCTCATTCTTCACCCGCGTAGTGTCTACTAATCCGCCCTCCTACGTTTTTGGCTTGCATAGGTACCATAACCACAGTTGGTGAAACCAAAGAAATACCACATTCTGAGGCAGCTGAAACCAAAGAGCGAAGTTGAAGGATATCCAGCGTTTCCTGACAGACCAACAAAAACCTGTCAGCATTACTGAAGAGGAATATGAATCATTTGTCTGGACCGCTACTCACTACTTTGTACTTGAAGAAAACCTGTGGCGGCGGCACCCTCAAGGGAAGCATCAGTTAGTTGTACCCAAAGGAAAGTGTTTCCGCATCCTAAAGGAAGCTCATGATGACCTCAGTCACAAGGGTATTTTCTCTACACGAACCAGACTCCTCTTGCGCTTTTGGTGGCCTCATATTACTGATGATATCAAATGGTACCTTAGGACATGCCATGAATGCCAAGTCAGGCAGAACACTCGGTTACACATACCGCCTACCATACTGGTGCCTGGCAGCATTTTTCGCAAAGCCCACTTAGATTGTATGATGATGCTGAAAGCCAGTGGATTCAACCGTCTAGTGCAAGCATGCTGCGCACTTACCGGGTACCCAGAATGGCATATGCTACACAAGGAGAATGCCAAGTCCCTTAGCTCATTCATCTTTGAGGAACTCCTTTGCCAGTGGGGACCTATTACCAAAATTGTTACCAACAACGGGCCCACATTCATTGCAGCTGTTAATGATCTAGCAGAGAAATACAGCATACATTCTATTTGCATTTCACCATACAATTCACAGGCTAACAGTATAGTTGAAAGATGTCACTACGATGTCCGGGAGGCCATCATGAAAAGTTGCAAGGGGGACAAGTCACATTGGTACCAAACTGTTCATGCAGTCTTTTGGGCCGAGCATGTTACTGTTCACCAGGATACCAGTCTAACACCATATTTTATGGTCCATGGCGTTGAACCCATCTTTCCATTTGACCTTGCTGAAGGCACCTTTCTAGTAGACTTACTGGGCCAAAGGGAATTCTTGACTACCGACCTCATCACATGGCATGCCTGGCAACTTCAGAAGCGGCAAGAAGACCTATGCGGTATCAAGGATAAAGTGCTCAAGGCCAGATACCAGTCCATCAAGAAGTTCGAACAGCATTACTGGGCATCAATCAAGGACTATACATTCCCAACCAGTACCCTAGTTCTGGTATGCAACTCAAAGGTTGAATATGAGCTAAGTTGAAAGATGAAGCTGCAGTACCTCAGCCCCATGGTAGTATTGTGCCGCACCCAAGGCGGTTCATATATATTGGCCAGACTTGACAGCACAGTATCCAAGCTGCACTATGCAGCCTTTCGCCTGATCCCCTATTACCCACGCAGCAAAGAAAGAATCTCAGTCACCAGCATCACAGGTCTTGACAATGAAGCATTGGATTCCCTGATCAAAGAAGAAGCCATAGAGCTAGATGATGAAGAACTTGATCCCTCTTTCGACAGCTAACCACACATACATCCCCACATCACCGACACTCCTTATACACCCCATTCATTATACTGTCACCATCCTTTAAAAATCAAAGAAAAACCATAAAAACAGCAAAAACAAGTTACCACTACTAGTACGATAGTCTCGGTTTTACCCTGGGTTTCAACCGGTGTCTCAGTTTCCTTTCTCTCATATTCCCTGCACCCATATACCTATGTTACATGCTAACTGTGCACAGACTCTCAATTACCGAACAATGATTGATATAGCGCAAGGACCTTTACTTACCATTCTCTTCTAACGCGTAGGCAGTGCACCATGCACCTTGGTTTCCAGGATGGCACGGAGCAGGTACCAGTTGGTCGGTTGTAGGCATAGAAGAAGGAAGTGCATCGAAGAAGACAAGCCAAGCAGTAACCCGCGGATCAGCGATTTCTTTTTTCCTTGACAAAGCACATGCTCATTTACCTTACCTAAATCCCTAGGCACCCAATGGATGTTAAGACCGGCTAATGGGACTTGGACATGGGCATGGATTCAGGCATGGACCCTTGGACCTGCAATAAGGAGAACATGGCCATTGGGCTGACTCTAATTTCATCTAGCTACAAGTACATGAAAATGCTAATGAAAGGAAAAACTATCTAGTTGCAATGCTTCCTCTTATCAACCCGATCCATGCAGCCACGGACCAACTTCATACTGATGACCATTTCCTTTGTCATCCCCTCCATCTGGATGAACCGCACCTCCATGCACTCCAGCTCAGCCCTCATCAGGAACCGCATTTCATTGGTATCTTCATCCTTCTCTTCTACGACCTCCTTCTTCTCCTCCATGATGGATGGGGCAGCTTCCTTGGCCTTTTTGGCCGGATGCACATTGAGGGAAGGTCCCTCTCCATTGGTCACCTCGATGGGGGGGATCTGCGGGCACCGCCTTTGAGGTACTGATGGTGCCGATGACAGAAGGCGCCTTGGTACCTTTGTGTTCTGAAAAGAAGGGTTAGTTAAGAAGGGAAAAGAAGAAGAAGCAACTTACTACTGTGCTGGGATGAGTGGAGGCATGAACTCTTGGTGTCACGACAAGGTGTGCAGCAGAGGCTAGGGATGCCATAGCACTTGAGGTCCATCTTGGAACACCAGCTGCACAGTTTGGAGTACACCACTGAGTGGTTAGGTACACTCATGTGACTGGTCTTAGTCTGTGTACAAGTCATCAGGAAAAACTCTGGGTTTTGCCAAGCGCTCATAATCCTGTTCCAACTGCTGAAATCCTTGCAATTGTTACAACTGATTATGAGCACTTACTGTCAGGTAGGCTATGATACAACAAGGTTGCAATAGGTGTTATAACATTGTTGCAATACCGGTTACAACATGCTTGCAATCTGGTTGTAACAAATGTAATGGTTAGATAGATATGTAGAATACTGGTACATATTTTATCATTCTTGCAATTCACTCGCCATTGTCTGCAATCACCCTACCATAGTCCCATCAAATTGGAATCACCTCAAGGCTTAAAGGCATGAAATGTAAAATAAATCAAAAATTAATGATATTGATTATATACAAGCTGACAATCTGGTCGGCGGTTCTAGCTTGTACCAACAGAACCAAGATCCTCACCACCACTTCTATCAATGACAGCTGCTGTTGGCCTTGGCTGTGGTGCTGTGCTAGTCACGGTAGCACTGACGACAGTACTAGTAGCTTGGGCTTTCATCCAAGCCACAATACTCAACTCCCCATCATTCTCCTCAAGGTCCATGAAGTCAGCATATATTTTGCTGTATTAATATCAGCATGAAATTAAAGGGAGTGGAAGATGACTTACTCATTCCACCAATTCAACAGATCCTCTTGCTCATGAGGATTCATGACACTGACAACCTCCAGAAGTGTGTGATAGAATGTGCGATAGGGCCAGTGACCAGAACTCCCTCCAGTGCTGAACGTTGGTTGATCAGAGAGGACAAAATGGATCTAAAAGCAATGAATGAGTTGATGGTTAGTCCACTGCATCCAAAGATGTAGGAGTTGCAATGTACCAGCATAGCAATATAAGCTATGGAAGGAACTGTAACCTTGGTTATGGAATGAGTAGCTGCATTGCCTTTGTGTGTTCCAGATCATGATGAATTCGTTGCAGCACTCGGCCCATGAAAGACGTGAAGATATCCCTGTATGTCATAAGACACACTCAGCTTCGAGTTGAAAAAATTGCGAGTGTCACTAACCTTAACAAGAATCATATTGCATAGGAATCCATGGAAAAGATCCTCGCTATCAACTTGCTCATTCATGTAAAGGAATAGCAGGAAATCATCAGGTCTCGCTTTTGTGATGCCATTGTGCAAATTTGCTCGAACACTGCAGGCAGTTTCAGTATGCTGCAAGTGTCACAGTGACTACCTTCTAGGCATACTCTCAACCAATTTTTGACAATCCTCAGCTGTAATCTTTCTCCATTCCACTACCACTCTCTCCCAGAGCTCCCATACTCCTTTAGGAGGGGTTTCATAGACTTGAAGCTTTTTTTTGAGTGTTCCCCAGAGATGTTCAATAGCATTGATATCAAGAGACTATGCTGGCCAGTCAAGAATATTGATATTATGTTCTTCAAACTATTCTCTGGCTCTTCTGGATGTGTGCTTGGGATCATTATCTTGTTGAAAGATGGTGTCTTCTTCATCAATCCCTGATTCTGCTATGCTAGGCAGCAAGTGGTCATTTAAAATGTCCACATACTGCTCAGCATTCATCTTCCCCACAACCTCAGCAAGCATTCCTACACCATTCCATCCCATACAGCCCCATACCATTAGGGAACCTCCTCCAAACTTGATAGCCCCACTAACCTCTCTGTCTATTAGACCATCTCCTTTCTTTTTCCATACATATACCTTCCCATCTGACCCAATCCTATTGATTTTGGTCTCATCTGACCATATAACATACTTCCAGTCCTCTATAGTCCAGTTTTGATGAGCCAAGGCAAAGGCTAGTCTCCTCTGCCTATGTTGAATAGTGAGAAGAGGCTTTTTCTTCTTTGTTACTGCCTTGAGATGAGCTGCCTTGAGAACATTCCTCACAGTTTGCGAAGAGACAGTGGTTGTGATGGTGGAATTGATATAATGGGTGACTTGGACAGCATTGTCAGCCTTTCCTGTAGTGATATGTTGGATAATAGCCCATTTATCAGTAGAGGTGAGCTTGGATGGACAACCTCCACAAGAGTTTTCCTTGTCTGGGTGACTCTCTTTAATGAACTTGGCCACAGTGGACTTGCATACTCCAGTTCTAGATGAAATTTGGCAAGCAGAGAGGCCAGCATAAGACAGAGAGAGGATATTATCCTTTTGAGCAGCAGAGATGGCTTTCATAGTGATTATGACTATGACACATGAGATATTCTGGTTTATATAGTTTGATATAGTTTTAAAATGATATAATGACACCATTTCATAATTTATATAATAGTGGTATGATTTTTCTAGTGTCATAAGCAATAGTTTATATAGTTTTAATATATGCTCAAAAAACTGTCCGCATGAGTCATCATTTTGTAAGCCTCATATCTCTGCCATATCACCACTGATTCTCACGGGGTAGTGCTCAAATAAAAGCCCTGAAGCAGTACTACAATATAATACTAGCATGTCCTTGAGACATTTGTTGATTCTCACACAATATCATAGATAGTGAAAAATGTCAAAACATGCGGACAGTTTTTTGAGCCACTGTATATGCGGCTGTCAGCTGCACTTCCCTCCCATCCTGCAAGGACATATGAAAAGCGCATGTCAAATGTGCATGCAGCAAGGACATTTTGTGAGAGGTGGCCCTTTCGATTGCGGTAGCGAGCAGTCAGGGCATCATTGGGAACAAATGTATCAATGTGTGTCCCATCAATTGTGCCCCGACAGTGCTGAAAAAATGGGTAGAGCTTGGGATTACTGTGAATCTCAGGGGGGACTATGTCATTGGGTGGTAGGCTGACATAGCGCTGATAAAAGCGTGGTGATACTACCATGTCTAGAAGCCGAAGAAAAATCCTAATAATATGGTCACAGTGATAAATTAATCCTGCTGCATTTTAAATAGTAATATTGGGCACTCACTTTGAAATAGTATCTGCACTGTGCTGGAACCGTTCTTGTATGTCCTGATTTGTACTCCCAGTACGGCAGATTCGAAGAAAAATGGCAAGCCGGTCTTCAGATGAGATATATCTTGAATGTGCAAGGTCTGCATATTGACTGAGTTCATGGAGCAATCGGCGAAATACTGGCTTGGAAAGTCCCATCATATTATGGAAGCGACGGGGATGTCCTGATAAGAGCTCCCGGACCCATGAATGGCCCGTCAAGATAGAGTCGTGCTGGGGAACCTTGTCAAAATAGAGCAAGGTGGCCACTGCCACTGCAGCTCTCTTTCTATGGGTGTGGGTTGCCTTAAGAGAGGCTTTGAGGGCCTTTCTCTTCCGTGATGAAGTCATACTAGTAGTGGTTGTAGAGCTCGAGCAGCAAACTGATGGTTATCATTGATTATCTACATGTGTGACAGTGTGTGACACCCGTGGGAGCATCCATTTCACTTCAATGTCCATCCATTTCAAAATGAAACGAACCCAAACAAATGAAACGAGCAGTTGCCGAACGGGCCCTTATCTATCATGCGATCACCTATAAATTGGAATGAGTTTTTTCTACATTCCAGTACATTTTGATATGGAAAGGACAAGGTAGATATCCTGACTATCCCATGTATGACGAGTGGTGCTGTGATGTTGCCACATTCTACCATTGCTATGGCCTCGCAGACCTACAATTCTATTGTCCTCGCCTTGTTCTCAGTGAAATTGCTAGTCCGTGCACTATGCTTAAGTAATTGTTTGTGTGGGTATTTGGCAGCCTCGTTTGTCACATTGGTGAATTGAACAAAGATTACATTGCTGTACAGTCCTAGCTGTTTTTGCCAACCTCGACATAAGTAAGAAATTGATTTTGAGTCCTGCAGACAAGATATTCTAACTTGACTTCCCCATGTGTCATGAAAATGTTTGTGATTTCGGTATCTTGGATACCTTTTGCCCCCTTGCGAGTCTGATTATGTTTTGTTCTGCTAGCGGAATGAAGCCAGGGCTGACGTGTGATTGGAATGAAGCCTGTGCAGTACATACATCCCTATTATCACACTGCATTTTGTATTATCGCATATCAATGATTCTCATCTGTGGGTAGGAATGGTATGTTGAGAATTTTTTCATTGCGCTAATGCATATTTCATGCCTAGTGAGCCGAATGAACACTGGGGAGTACATCCATCCCGTTATCACATTTATTTTTTATATCATCGCACATCAATAATTCTCGCCTGTAGATAGGAATTGCGGGTCGGAAATTTCATCACTGTGCTAATACATATTTCTGCTGCACCAGTGCAATGAAATTAAGAGATAAAACATTGCACAAAGATCTGACATTTGTAGCCTCAGTTACACTATTCATAACATGTCCACGAATTCGTAGTGTTGTACGTATGGTTCTTTCCTACAATTTGAAAGCAAAGAGTATATCGGTGGTTCGAGAACTATGATCATGATAATGTCGCATCTCAGACACATTCAATATACAACCTTGTAGCCAGAGCTTCACACTGAACATGCGTTTGAAAACCATTACATTAAACAGCAAACAGCAACTACAGCAATTGAGTCTCTTAGAATGTTTATACATCTAAGTTAAGGTGGATGCCAAAGGTAGTAGACACTGCAAAGTGACTGGCATGAGAAAGGCATTAGTCTGAATTGAAATGGCATCGTCTTCCTGCACTCTTTGCCTAGCTAATGCATTTACCGACATCTTGGCTTTTGCCCCAGCACTCAGTTCCGCACGATGACTCGTTCCGAAGACTTTCCTGAGAAACAAAAATCAGCCAAGAACTGTTGGGTGTGTGAACAATGCACCTTTTCCACCATGCTAGGAGTTGCTCAGTTTTTCGACGTGCTGTGTGGCCAGGGGGCCATTCGAAGAAGTCTACTATAGTGTTCCAAAATGGGATGTAGTCGAAATCACCATCTACGGTGTGCCAAGAGGTCACAGAAGAAAGGGCAAAATGCAACTTGTTACCCACTATTAGTAATTGGCAAGAAATTATTTACAAAAACACTTACTTGACATGAGACATAGGCAATCAAACGAGGGGTGACTTTATGCATGTTGATTATTTGCGCAACGTGCGTCTTAACTTTCTTCCCATAAAACAACTGCATTTTGGCGTGTTGGTTATTGGCGATAGTATCGGCTCCATCACCTTCATTGGCAACCTCCTTGGCAGAGGACGGAGATGTGAATATGGCTTTAAAAGCCTGCGCTAAATGTTAGATCTTTGTCAAGCTGTAGATTGGAGAAGAACAAACCTGAACTAAAAGACTGCTCTTGAAGAGTCCCTTCTCTAAATTGTCTGAATCGGCAGTGTAGTTTTCATACATGAATGCTGGCCAGGACATTTCTGTCACCACATAACCTTCTGCATAATCCCTGATCCCTGCTCTGACACTGACAGACAGTCAGTGTTGTACAAAATGCTGAATAAATACTTACATTGGGTTGCCCCAGTCCAGCTTGGTTGGGCAAAGTAATCTACCGCACGCATCGTTGATGAATCCACGACAGGTTTTGTCATCGGGGTCAATGGTGGGATTGGGTTTCAATTCATGATTAACCCAGTCAGTGACAAGGCTCTTGAGCTTTGAGATGTCATCTCCCCTCGCGCTGTCAGCTCCCTGCCTAATCTACATAACCATGATGACTGAGGAGATAATCAATTAATTGAAGCGAGGAATCACACCTTTTTTAACATTTGCAAGTAATCATCATATTCCAAATCCGTAACCCTTGGGTGAAACCATGGAAGAGTGTGGTTAAGGGCAATGTACCCAGATTGCAAACGCTCCTGACTGTGGGGATGGACTGGTGACTAGCAAACACGGGGCGGAGGTGAAAGACTTACTTGGGGGTTACATTTTCATCTGGCTCATCTTCACACCTCCTGTCATTCTCCACTATGAGATCTTCGATGCCATCAAATAAAGTCACTATGCGTCTGATGGCCCTTCCCTTTGACACATAGTAGTTCGTCTCCCTGAGTCACAGTCAAGATGAGTGAACTAAGTCAGATAGATTACAATGACACTCATACCTTTGCTTGACTGCCTGCCCTGACTCCAGCACCTGTAGTTTTTCTTCCAACTCAGCAATTTTGCGCCTCTGGCGCGCACCATCGGATGTTGCCACTGCTATTGACTGTGACGACAATTCTTGGTGTGGTTGACTCAGACTTGGAGGGATGTCATCTGATGCACCTGTTTGAGACATGATTCACCACAAGTGAGAAGGGGTTGACAGGTCAATCAAGTTTAGTAGAGAAGAGGGTAGGAGATGAGAGGTGTGGACAAGCAAATCAATCTAGCTCCCACCGCACCTTTATATGTAGATGAGTCTGGTGTTTATTGGATATGCCTGAACTTGGAAAATTTAGTACAGGACAAGTTAGTAACGTTGGCGCCTAACTTGAATCAGTGGTGATTGCCCAAACAGTGAAATGTGCATGCATATATGGTGCTGCCAATTCCCTAAATGGCTCGATATGTTTTATGAAAAGTGCTTACTTTGAGCGTGCGACCTCCGACTTGCCACATTGACTCCTGAACTTGAAGCAGATGGGGGTTTTTGTCATATATAGAAACGAGCCCATCTCTGTCAAAAAAAATCATTTCCTTATTTCGATGTAAAGTCAGGATACTTACGATTTTGTTTATGTAAGGAGCTCCATGAGTTATCCTCACTTCCGAGTTCATAACTCCATGCGTTCACAGCCTAACTTCAGGTGGAAATGGGGACTCGGATGTGACCAAGGTGTGTGAGCTTGAACTTGAGAACAAATCATCAGAGTCGACCGATGTGGACTAACAATTCAGACAGACATGCTCACCAAAGCCATGGCGTCCAAGTCTGGAAATCGCTATTCCCCAGCGCCCGCACAGTGATGATGCAACCATATGGAGCAAACACCCATTTTCTGTGCACAATCTACTCAGTCAATAGGCTCACAAAGATAAGAGTGAGTGGGCTTACAATATTATGCTTGTACCATCAGCTTGCTGCCATGCATCACAATGAACATTCTCATTCTCCAAGTCATGCAACAAGAACTCGACCATCATGGGGCACGATGGCTTGCCTTGAACCTGGCTGCCAAGTTGCAGGATTCTCTACATCTGGAACTGAGGAAGTCTCCCTATCATTTGGGGAACCTGACTTATCATACACAGACCCGTCTATCCTCCCTGCACCATATTTTCAGCCTGCTGGAACTGGACAGAACTTGAAAATGCCAATACCTCTGCTATCTGCCGCTGCCACTCCAGTCACGAAGTCCTCCAGTACTGATGCATCACATGCATCTGAACCACCACTTCTATTGCATACGTCTTGCGCGAGGGGGGGAGGTACTGTACTCGAACACCTCGTAAGAGTCATAGCGGCCATGCAGAATGATAAAAAGAATGGTGGTGAAAGGAAGGTAAGTGTTTTCAATCTATGTATTACTTCGCAGCACTTACGAGATCATGATATCATTAGAAAGTCAAAGTTGATCGATTGGGTGGCGAAGTTGTAGTATGAGCAGGAGTTACTTGCAAGTGGAAGCTTGACAGTGTCAATATTGATTCTGACAACTTGAAGGAGAATATCTCTCCAAATCGCGTGGCCAAAGAGCTGTCTCTGCTTGGTGTTCTGACTACTAAGCGTATCTGTCGTGAAAAGACAGGCACAGAATGGCAAACATTCCTTGATGTTATGAAATATGGAGAGGAGGTACTACAAAGCCGCAAGCTGCGTGCACTACACACTATCTAGAACTACATATATATGGGTTGATTATCTTCATCACAACTAATCATGTGACCAAAGACAACAACAACAAATAACTTATCTGCACCCTTGACTAGCTATATGATCTAGTACTGAAGCTTCAATGGCGCTGAATTGTGCTCTTACAATTTTGATGCTTTACACCCGCAGCCATTATTTGAGTCCTTCCACCGGGTTCCTTAGCTAGCCATTCAGGTGCGATTAAGGATCGGTGACTTGATCCCTTTGGGGCTGCCACCGCTCCTGCCACCTGGGCCCACCGCTGTGACCGTGCTACTATGCAGATCTTATGAGCTTGGGCTCCAAGTTCAACACCCATTCGGGTTGAAGGCATCTAGTGCAGGAGTTCCACTTTGAACATGGTTGTTTTCCTTGTTTTTTTTTTTTTTGGCTGCTGGCAGGTTTTTCTTACAATGTGTTTTTTTTTTTGGGTTGCGCCAACTCCACTCCTTTAGGTCTAAAATTTGGCCCAAAATAAATAACACCCTTTTTCAGAAAGGTTTTGCCTGTATAGCAGTGATATGATACACCAGCCTCTTACTATATATGTAGGTTCTTTCATACTGAATACTCATAAGCACTCTCAAGCCTTTCAAACTCAGCTGCCTGGTTTTTGCTTGACCTACAAACCACCATGAATGCTTGTCATGCCTCTCCAGTTCCTATCGAGAGGACCAGCCTTGTTTGTGAAAGGCATATCAGCCCTAGTCACAGTTCGCACAGGCCTTACTGCGAAGCATCTCAAGCAGAACCCAGACATTGCTGGCACTCCCTCATTTCTCCGCAGAGCTCGGATTCTTGAGAAAACCTCGTGAGCCAGCTGTCGAATTCCATCCCCATCTAATGCACCACCCACAACATGTCAGATAAAGACTTCAACGCACCACCATTCCTTCCTCCTGTCATTCAACATCTGTCTTTTTATGTGAATCATGCGAAAGCAAGATCCAAGCCCTACAACAAGAATGGTCCATCTATGTGTGCACTCCACTTCGCAGAAAGCTCTGTTACCCCCCACTCTGACCTGAGTTTAATGGATGTTCAGAAAGTAAGTTAGTCAAGAGTCCATCTTCATGTATTGCCTGCTGATAGACATGATATCAGGGCAAACATCAACTGCAGCTTGGCTTGAGTGATTTGTCCAGCGAGGCCATCGCTCAAGCTGTCCTCACGAAGGAGGCTGATGTTGAATACAGGCACCTGAGTGCCATGGCAATGGCTTGGTGAATTGAGGTGACTGAGCAACACACAAAATTCCTCCATATGCTCCTTGAGCAGGCTGCTGACAAATATGTCAGCGCATCTTCAGAAGATCTCAAGACCTTGGTTCCAGTACTTGCTTCCTCCAGGAAGGAGGAACTTGAAGATCACAGAGGATTTCAGTGTTGCTGCATATAGCCGTGATGCAGTGTCATTCGCTGCTGCAGATGAACAGCTCAACCACCTGGAGATGCTTGCTTGGGATCACTATGATTCCGGGCGCGATATCATTTCTGAAGAAGAAACTGAGCTCGTCACAGAGTCAGACCGCAGTTCCATGGGTCCCAATAAGACTCCATGGTGGGTTTGCACGTGAAACCTCGGAGTATTCCTTCTCGTCTTGTAGCTTAAGTGATCATCACATCAATCTTTTATCAAGCTTATACTGATCTTGTGCAACAGGTGGAATCTGGACATTGTACTTATGAATTTGCTTGTTGTGACAATGGAGTGTAGTAAGCGCCTGCCATAACTAGTGATTCTTCTGTAAACCCTTTACAACATTACGCCAACTTTGGCTCGCAGTGATCTCCTTTTGCAACTGTTTTTCTGTAGGATGGGAACTTTTGTCCTACTTTCGGAACTGAATATGAAGATAACATCCAATGAGTTTAGTTATTGATTGAGTCCATCCATATCAGGAATGCTGGACACTCAATAGAGACAAGTTTGTGCGCAATAAGAATTTAGGATATCTCCTTTTGTGAGTCGAAATTATGTAAATTAGTCCCACTAATGGGTCAGCATTTTCGACAGCCACAGGGGGGCAGTAAGCACAACTTCGCCATTTACCTTGATGGTGATATCTTCCTTCGCCTTGTTCAATCATTTTGACTAAATATTATAGTAAGCCTGTCTTGGATAGGACGATTTCCGATCATCAATTCAGTATTACTTCACTGTTACAATGGCCTGCATTGTTTTCCCCTTCCCTATCACCTCACAACATCGAGTCTACCGTGACAAGGTGTGTTCATACCAGCAGCTGCTACTTCGCTGAGATATCTTGACTGATTATAGGTGTCATCGCGATGGCGTATGAGCAACAGGATTGGTCAGTGAATGTTGGTAGCAATCGCGGTGGGGACTTCCAGGGCCAACTTGAAGGTTCGGACTCTGGGCCAGCCCACCCTACTACTCACTTCAATCAAGAGTTGTTTAGTCTCAGGACACAAACAGCATATCAGCAGGGGCATGCCTTTGGTCATTCCAATGACTTGCCGTGTCAGCACATATCACTTACAGATCCATCTACCTCAACTGGGGGGGCATTGAGCTCCCTCAACGTCCAGGAGCCGCCGCAGCCGCGCGTGAATTTATCACTCTTCCACCCCCAACCTCTTGATCACACATCCTTGGATCAACAAAACCTGTGGATGTTAGGTGCTCATAGCTCAGAAGATGAATTTCAACCACACAGCCCAGGTTTCATGGCGGCTTTCGAAGAGCAGATGAATCAAGGCTTCAGGCGTGTAAGCCCTGTGCATAGCCTGAATGCAACAGACCGGATTGAGTTCCTTGGCACCAGGCCCATTGTGCTGCTATTCCAACCACTGACTAGGATGTTTCTATTGGTGTATACGATAGAGGAGGTGAAGGTTCACACACATGACAACATGATCAGGTCGATCATCAATACTTCCTTTTTCCCTACCAATGAAGCGGTACTTTACACAATGGCTCAGTGCGCCCTTGATGATGCGATCTCTCCATTTTCCAATGGTAATTCCTTTCAGTATATTCATTCCTCAGCTGATGTGTATCAATATAGCAGAGCTCGTCAAATGGAAGAGTCGCACGGAAGGGCAAGAAGAAATCCAGCGGCTCAGTGAGGCCCTGAATCGCATGCGGGATGAATTCAAGGACCTCTCTCTCAGCTCAGTCATAACGGCATATTCCCTCTCCCTTCCAGTGCATTTGCGGGATCAAGCACTCACAGAAACCTGGATTGCGAAGATCAAAGACCTCCTCAACACTGGGTTATTCATTCATGGGAAAATGGAGGTAAGTTCATCAATTAACACTCAAGTTGTCATATTTACAGCTATATTCTAGTTGATTGGGCAGGATGGACTCCTTGGCAGCATCTATATCCCATTTTCAAACACCGGGATCTGGGATCTTCTCGAGATCATGTTGTCAGAGAGACGGTACAACAGATTTATTTGCTATGATGGGAGCGACAGGTGGAAGATTCGCTTGAAGAACGTCATCGCCTTTCTCTGTACAGCACGGATGTGGGCACTGTCCCAGTATTCAACTGGGAAATTGGTGCCTTCCAAGTTCATGACTATGGCAAATGCTCATTTCAATGACAATCTTTTGATTGCCATGTCTCAGCTAGACAGCAATGGACTATTTTATTTCGATGCGCTACTGACTGACCTTCACAACGTGTTTTGTATTTGATGTTGCCGCCTAGTTGAGCACTGTTTCAAATACTCATTTCATGTAATGTTGAATGACAATTAACGACAAATATTTCCCCCACGTAGTACTTGTATACCAGCAGTAGCTCCTTTGCTCTATGTCCTCAAAATTCCGAGTCAATACTCACATCTAACGATGTGGGAATGATCCCAAGATGTTCTGAAAATAGCTGTGAGGCCTGGACTCAGCCTGCTGCTTACAAGCCACATCACATGATGTGTCCCTTGTTTACCTACCGTCAGATCACTTGTTCATATTATCTCTTAACAGTGACTTGTTCATCCTTTTCTAATGCATTTAGTGTTTCCCACTATTTCCTTCAGTGGGTTTCCAGTTCCCCGACTTCACTGGGAAATGCTGGCTTAGTGGGTGGATGGATGTGCGTGCGCTGTGAGCCTTAAAGACTTGCAGCTGATACTGTGACATTGTGAGGCGTGAGCGGTAAGATAATTCCCTCTCTATTTGTTCATTTCATAAACAGCCACAGTCTGACAGGCCCTTAATAAAAACAAAAGCAAGAAGTTTAATGGTATGTTTTACGCTTTAACTATGACATTCCGACTATATCAGTGCTAGCAGGTCATTTTTGGCGTGTTTGTGACCTTGAGGACTCAAGCTGTCGATATTCTGCCTTGTCGGCGACTCCAAGACCAGGGTATGATCGTCGAGTTCGAGGTCATTTCAAATCTGTGAGCCCTTAGTTGTTCTTAATAGGGTTCAACATACTGACATCTCTTAGATGGATTATCAACCCGCATAGAGACAACCCCAACCTTCGCGATGTCGATAGGCCTCGTGTATACCAGATCATGCAGCTTCTGCCCTGCACCAAGTACACTCAGGCCATTTTCGTGGACTCGCTCAAGGATAGGAAGGGGAGAAGAGAGGCCATGGACAAGGTGACTATGCAGTCGCCCACTTCTTTTACTGATGTGTTTGATGAGGATGAGCTCGAGTATATCATGATTATGGTCAAGTAAGTTCAAGTAATTATTTTTCTTGATGGCTTCTTCGTCTTGGCTTGAAATTGTACGAATGACCTACATTAATCGTTGTCTTACAAGTGTCTATCATATTGTCTGTATTTTTTTTTGCAAACTCCAGAGTCAGGGATTGGTGATTGTACTACCACTATGATATAATTTTTGCTTTGCAAAAGCTCAGCACTCAGTGCTCGCCGAGTCAGTGTGCACATCTACCATGACCACATCATGGTGAGCTATTCTCACAGCATAGAGACTCAGATCTCAGACTCAAACTATCTTTCCATGTCGTTGACGAGCCTATAGTGACATGCGGCTCGAATTTCTGCAATCCTACTCCTTATTTTTGCGATGGTGTCTTGCGGTGCTCGAGGTTGCTCATGGAATAGGGCAACGACACAAGGACTTAACAGGCACCGCGCAAGTTGTCATTTTTTCAAGACATCTAGCATCCTTGCAAGCCAAAAGAGAGCCCAACGAGCGAGGGATGCAGCATTAGCAAATTTAGTCCCAAAATATCAGGAAACGCACCACAAGTGAGTAACCCTTCTTTACGGTGACCTCTGGGGGGGGGGGTAACCTTTATGCATAGAGAGCATTACCAGTGAGACTCCCTGGGCATGCAGTGAAAGTCAATCCAAGAGCCGCTGCTCTTTGCAAAA
>JABBWB010000428.1:0-30063 GCA_016628085.1 Suillus occidentalis
TCGTCTCGTTGTGCCCTTTGCCTCGCAAGGGCATTGACGGACATGCGGGCTTTTGCCGTGCTGGTGAGGTCATCGCGGTTGTTCCGTCCAAAGACCTTTCTAGAAGATAATTTGAGGTGATGCTTGTAATGACGAGTATACGTTACATACCTAGTCCACCATTCGAGGAGTGTGTCAACCCTGCGCCGTGTTGCTTGACCAGGGGCCTTTTCGAAGAAGTCCACAATGGTCCGCCAGAATTGTTCGTAGTCGAAGTCACCGTCAATAGATCGCCACGAGGTAACAAACGAAAGCGCAAATCGAACCTGTAATGTGGTCATGCTCTCTCTATCATCAGGCTTGCACAAAAAAGACTTACTTGGCATGCGATGTACGCGATCGAGCGAGGAGTGACCTTTTTCATCTTGATGATTTGAGCGACGTGTTTCTTGACTCTAATGTCGAAGGCAGACTTCTTGGCGCGTTTGTTGTTCTGGATGACATCGATGCCATCACCATCCCATTCGACATCCTTCGCTGAGGAAGGTGATGTGAATACAGCTTTGTACGCCTGACAAAATTGGTGAGCCCGGCGATCACGACATTCAGAGAATACAAACCCGAAGAAGAAGTTTACTTTTGAAAAGACCATCTTCTAGGTCATTCGGATCAGCAGTATATTTATCATACAGGAAAGCAGGAAATGAGAGATCAGTCACAATATGACCATCTGAGCGATCTCTGATCCCTGCCCTTATGCTAATAAATAGTGAGCGTTTGTTTCAATATTCCGAATGCGCTGCTTACACGGGATCGTTCCAATCAAGTTCGGTTGGGCATAGCAGCTTTCCGCACACATCATTGCAGAACCCACGAGTGTGTTTATCGTCAGTGTCAACCGGAGGGTCGGGCTTAAATTCACGGTTAACCCATTCGGCGACAAGAGATTTAAGCTTCGAGGTATCGTCACCTCGAGCACTGTCGGCCCCCTGCCGAAGCTCAACAAACACTCAGCACAGCCAAAGTTGTTACTGACATGATAAAAAAAACTTACCAGCTTCAACATATGTGAATATTCGTCGTAGTCCATATCTGCAGCCTTCATAGAAAGCCATGGCAAAGCACCTGTGAGGGCAATGTACCCTATCTCTAGCCGGTCTTCACTTCATAAGAAGTCAGGTGAGTAACGTTCGACGGGGGCTTCCAAAGGCGACAAGCTTACTCGAGGGTCGATCGCGTGTCATCCTCAACTCCATACCTTCGGTCATTTTCGGAAATAAGGTCTTCGATAGTATCAAATAGAGTAACGATGCGTCTGATCGCTCTTCCTTGTGCCACATAGTAATTCGTTTGCCTGGCAGGTAGTGAGTAAAGTCAACTCCACACATGTAATAGTGGACCTACTTTTCTTTGCCTACGCACCCTGATTCGAGAGTCACGATTTTCTCCTCCAGTTGTGCAATTTGCCGCTTATGTCGAGCCTGCAGAGATGCTACAGCTGCCTGGGACTGTTGGCTGTGATCATCCCCCTGATCCTCGACGTGCGGCTCTGGTGTGCCGCCCGCGTATGACATAAAGACAGATTGAATAGAAGGAACAGTCGATATAAATGTAGAGGCGCGCTGTTCAATAGACAAGGGAAGAAAGGAAGAAGGGAGACAACGGGTAGAATTGACTGGCTCCCATATTATATATCGCGGTCAGTCGGAAGCAGTGCTGGACCCTGGTAGACTTGAAAGCCGCCTTGCCTATTGAGGAGAACATTGAGTGCTGTAACATACATAAGTTACCGTGAGGGTCATGCCTATTTAGGAAAATGTCAATGTCAGCGCAAGTATACACATGAACTTTAAAACGCCTTGCATTGGTAAAGATACCGTGACAGGACTTCTGGGAGATTGGAGGTACGGAGAGGGTCATCGCATAGGTTGTGAGAAGATAGGTGTAGTTCCCGGGGACCACGATACCGAACGGGAGTCCCCCGGCAGACGACCCTAACGATCAAACCGACTGCCGCCGTGCAATGAGAAATTACCAAATCTACTAGTACTGACTGCGGACCTGACTCGGAGAAAGTCAGAAACGAAGGACGGACTCGAAAGGCTGGGGGCAAGAGCTGGAGTAACTTACCAACAGTGGTGTAGCACAAGATTGGTGTGATGATCCCGGGCCAGAAGAGAAGAAAGAAGGTATCAACGCACTGCTAACTTTGCAAAATCCAGCCTTGGACAATGCCATGACATCAGGCACGTCTTGCAGCGGCAGTCACGGTGGGCTAGCGACAATTTGTAAGTGCAGGAGCAGCTAGTGGGATCGAATATGCACTTCGATCTGGGTCAGTGTATAGTACTTCTTGGTCCCGTCATGCTCGAACGAGCTCTTGTAAGACCCCATCATAGCCCCAGTCAGTTCTCCAGAGAAGCTCATAGACAGTGTTGCCTTTGATCCAGCAGGCACAGGCGTCGAAAAGGAAAGCACACAACGTTCTACCTTGTCATCAAGAGACGGAGAATGATCGACTTGCATTATCTTGAGTTCATCGGAATATAATGACGTATCGTTCAACTTCAGATCAGCTGAGTTGAAGACAATGGTAGAGGTTTTCTTCTTGACATCCGCAGGCTGATGAAATTGTCAACGATGTTTGGAGAATGTATGTGGACATACTCGATTTTTACCACACCCTCAAATAGTGAGTTCTCCAAGTCAGTCTTGATAGAAACATCGTAATGGGTTGGCTTGACGTCTAGGGGAAGACGGACTCAAGTCGCCCGAGTTGGTTCAAGTTGGCAGGCCAAATGATCACGGCTGAAGTTCAAGTTGTTGAACAATGTCTTGCTGATAGAATTCAAGATGATCGCAGAAGCGTGCTGAATAGGACCCTGGGACGCGTGTTGCTGTGAGACCGGGGTAAGGCAACGCAAATGCATAGGCTTCAATAAATCGACACCATTAATCAGGTCGAATCAGCTGATCAGATTTCAGTCTATCAAACGTTCATTGCACGTGACAAGTTCAAGTTTGTGCACGTGCACGAGATAACGCCTTGGACTCCAGGGCCAATGAGATGAAGGTAAGCCGCATGCCGGGTTGCTCATGCAAATGGCTGATATTTAACGTAAGTAGTAGTTCAAACTATTGATCTGATTTGAGACTAGAAAGAGAGATAATCATCGAGCTCGTCATCAAGTTCATCTTCACACCCTTCACCTTCATCTGGCAGCTCCCCAGTCCTCGTCATCAAATGCCTCATCGTCCTCGTCATCGCTACCCTCCTGCCCATCATCTCGTTCGTCATAATTTTCAACATCGCCAATCTCTTCATCGTCATCATCCTCCTGGTTATCGCTGTTTACAACCTGGTTAGCCATCATATTAGAACCAGCGAGGCAATCTCTGGCGATCTTCCGCAGCATGGCAGGATGTCCAACCCCAAAGTAAGTGTAGCGCATGAACATGTCCCGATCGGCTGAATCTGACTCAAAACATCAGGCTTGATGGGTACATAAAGAGGTAATACTTACATCCCAACATAATATTCTTCCCAATCATCCAGCTCCCCCCCAGGGCGTGCCAACGACTCTCCATGGCGAAGTGAATTTACACCACGTCCCGAGGCAAATACGGGAATTAAATGTGACCCTCAGATTACCTGTCCTGGATCAAGGAACCTGAAAGCGTCCCGATCCGACTCCTCCACAAATGCTAATTTCGGAAGACGAGCATGTTTGAAACCAGATTTATAGCCCCGCAAGCCTGCCAGCCATCTAACCCAGAGAACTTCAAGGTGCCGCTTCACCGGTTGGCCCCCATCATTGAGCCATACATCCATGTGGTATATGCCCAATACGTGGGCATACCAATAGGGGTGGGTAGGCCTTGTCTCACCGGAAAGTACCATGACATCCCCATGGGTTCTAGGGTTAATGGTGTCATAGTCACGCCGTAAGTCGTAGGTTGTGTAGTGTACTTGCATGGTTTGAACCGAGTAGATCGTATTGTTCGGAATAATGACCGAGTTCCGTTCCTCGTCCGTGAAGATGTGATCGCAATAGCTGATGTCGAGCTCCCGCAGTCTATACAGGATATGGTCCCTTAATTTTGGTATAAAATTCTGATAACGGGTGAATTATCAGATGCCTCCAAGATGCAAAGTTATTTCTACCTTGAGAGCCGGGTCACCATCATGTGATCGGAGAAATGTAAATAAGTTGACTGCGTTGTTCTGAGTGGTTGCGATGAGGTGATGCTTCAAGGCATCACAAGGCGCCAATGGGGGAGCATGGGCTAGCTGCTGACTGTTAGAGGGGGGTGAATCTCCAACCTCTCTCACCCGCCGTAGTATACGGTGCCTGCGCTCGTGCTTAGCTAGCTGCGCTGGGGTGTCCAACTTGTTGGTTAGCGGGTAGAATGCTTTTAGCGCTCTGTGAGCCAGCTCTCCCTAGCCAAACTTAACTTCAGTTCCAAGATAAGAAAGTAGACAGTACATACAATCTGAGTAGTGAACGAGTCTGTGGTTCCAAAAAGCCTGATGGTTCGCGCATAGTCCCCCATCGCGTGAAATTTGTAGGTACCTAAATTAAATGTCTTCTTCCTCGGCCCATTGGATTCCGGAAGCGAACCAGTCGTTTCCGAGCGTTGAGTAGCCTTTCGTTGACGAGCTGCTTTTTCCCTAGGTAATTCGAAGGCATCGAAGGCAGCACAGGTAGACGCTCGAAACTTCCGCAACTTCCGCGACAACTTCTCGAACGTTTCTTCAAGAAAATTGACCGTAGACTCAGAGTGAAGTCTGAGCTTGGCAAGAGCATGCCATTGCGCAAATCGATACAACAGAGACTGTACCATTGCATTATGCTCATCAGGGAACAACCCTTCAAACACCGGAATGGCACACTAATGACGAGCGTCAGCGGGTCAAATACCGAGAAACGGATAACACGACCTGCAACATATCTTCAAAATCATGAGCCGCCATTCTTTTCATTTCGGACGTATTGTTAGAAAATCTGCGAAATACACCATGACCAAAGGTCGGGACCTGTCGAAACCTAGAGTAAAGTGGAAGGGTGTGAACTTGTCAGTGAGCAATGACACCTCTTATGACCTCATCACACCTGCTGTCCAGGGTTGCGACAAGCTCGCTACCACGAGGAAGGGCATATAGAAGTCTTATAAGATGTGTGAACAAGGCCTTCCAGGTACCCAGCTCGCACTCGTGCATGAAGTCGACAACGAGCATGGAAAACGAGTCAAGGCCCAAAGGTCCAAGCTTCTCGACAAATTGATTCTGCGAGAAGACAGTGTGAGCTGAATATGAACGGGGCAGTGTTACTCACCAAAGTAGGTATCCATGAACCCTCCCCAAGAGCATTTTCTACCTTTGCACCGTCAACCGTGTTTCCCCCGGCATAAATAAATTCACGAGCCCTGACAACATTGGACATGACATACACTCGAAGGTTGTTTAGACGACTTCTCATGTCACTCGCGAGTCCAAGAAAGGTAAACGAGCTTTTCAATGTCAGACAGCGAGGACATGGGCACAAGCCCATGTCCTTGATAGTTGCGATGAGAACCCTGCAAATTGATACGTGAATCAGTGTTCTTCAGAATGTTCATGGTTGGATGTACTTCTCGGGATAATCAGCGGAGTACGTGAAAATGCGGGGAAAGACCCTCCGCACTATTCCATCAGCGCATTTGAGAATGATGCCATGACGATAAGCAGAAAGAAAATCTTCATCCAGTAGGATCTCCCAACAGGAGTGAAACAGTTCTCTGCGGCAATGAGTGTGAAGAGACGCTATGCCTGTCTTCGATATGCGAGATAGGCCACTGAAAACATCCTTAATACTATCGGGAAGCTTCCATTGCATTGTCAGCAACAGTAGACCTAACGGAGAAGCACTTACTGAGGGCAAAAATCCCACTAGGTGGCATGCCCCTGATAATGGTGATGATCGTGTATATTTTGTGAGATTTCCAAAATATAGGTAGAGCGGCCAGGCCTTCGCAGTCCCAAAGTTCGCCAAGTGAGTAGCATCGGAAAAAAACATGAGACCTGCGATGACGCGCTCCAGTGAACACCCAGGTTCCTTTGGTATCCTCTGAACACCGTCCTGGGCGGCTAACCAAGCATCGGAACTGTATAGCTCGTCATAAACCCACTCTTGGTGGCCATCTAGAGGATCTTTCCATAATCGTTGGAAAGGAAAGAGATGGAAAGCCCCCGCTTGTACATCCGCGAATGCCGCGCGTATGACTTCGACAAGAGGGCGATAATGGAATCCGGGGACAGTATAAGGCTGGGGGCCATCCTCTTTTGATTTTGTTGGGATATTGATGGTGACACTAGTCTGCACCCAGTCGTCTGAAAAGTGAACACTACTTCCGCTCTCATCCTGGTCTAGTTCTTTCAAGCTTCGCCTGACTGAGAAATTCTCAAGGTCATTGCGATCGAAATCGTCTGCCAGCAGGACGTCTTTGACTAGATGCGAGACCTTGGTTTCAGATAATACGCTGCTACCTGAATTCATCCACGACATTAGTCGATAGATAGTCATATTACAGAAGGGGTAAGGCGGCGCGAAGACATTCGATGAACGATCAGCTTCATGTGTGGTAACTGTGGGGGATGTTCTTGCCAGTAACGAAGAGGCAATGAATCGATCCGGCTCAAAAGAAGGGCGATGAGGGTAAAGCCGGGATAGTCCAAATGAGTTGAAGCCGGTCTGGAGGGTGTCCCTTAGCGTCAAAAGAATGCGTCGGATTCTCGATTGGGCGGGTAGTGAAGCCGTTTGAGCTGGTGTGATACCAGCACTATCGGACTGATTAAGATCGTCATACGAAGGCTCGATGTCATCAAGAGACCTCGGAATGCGTCGCATTGGAAGTGCGAATTCTTCTGAAAGGGTAGAGTAATTTGTAAAAAAAATAAGGCGATGGCTGCCCACAGGGACACGTACCTGAATCCTCCGGACCATCATGATAGTTCAACACGGCTCCAGAAATACTTGCCATCTCAACATCGGTTTGTTGCTCCTCCGAGCCAAAGGTGTGTTGTGAGTCAGGGACACTGGACTCGGAGGCACCAGTGCATGGTAACGCGCCAGCCATAGAGATTGCCTCGAGGAGGCCGCAAGGTGCAATCGCCAGTGGTCTCAGACCCAAACGGTCCCTCACATGTCGGACGGTTGATATTCTCTGATATTGATAACTTCAGTAACTTTCAAAGTAAATATTACTTTAACTCTACCGCGACTTACCGTTGCCAAGCCGCTTGCTGAAGGAGCTGGGACCAAATGACTGTTGGACAGAAGCGCTGCTTTCGCGCGCTCTTGTCTCTTCTGACTCGCAAGACTGCTCGCTTTCTTATAGAAACGACAAGTTTCGCGATGCCTGCTGAGTCCACGACTGTCTGTTTGCCTCTCCCAGGAGCATCCCAGGGCATTGCAAGACACCATCAGAAAAAAGCAAGAAAAGACCGATAAAACTTGAAAGTATTTTGGGGCGCATGGCAGTTGATTAGCAGTGTGACACCTTTGATACTAAGATGATCGTTTGAACATGATCAACTTTGTCTGTGATAGTTTGATAGAGTCAAGTTGAACTCCCCGTATTAATATCGCTGTTAATGCCATTGCTGGCATGTGACTCTTGACTATCCGGAACATGATTAATGGTATCGTATTTGTTATCGAAACATGTAACTATCGACGAATTCCCAATGCAAAATCAAGCGTACAGGATAGCATTTCTTAAAAAAACATAACTAGCAACACCAGTTGTGAGGTGGACCTGGAGCGTAATCGTACACAGTACCAAGCACAAGCTACCAGTTTGTCCACCATGATTGCTACACAAACAAAAGATGAAATCTGCATGAAGGGCAATAATATCTGGAAATATGATGAGTAGAGATCATTGTCAGAAAAAAACCGTGCATACTAATCACTCGCAAGCTGCGGCTACTGCTTGACAGGACGATTGGCGAACATAGCGAGTTCAGCGTCAGCCAGAAGGAAGGATTTCTTGTCATTGTTGCGGGTTGTAGCAGTATATTCGCCCAGTGCGGCAGTAGAAGCCAACGTCTGTCGTTCAACAAGGATGTCCAACAGCCAACGCGACTCTCGATCTGCCATGTTAAACTCTGTTTCTGATTCATCACACAAGGAGCGAAGGAGGGTGTGCAGCCTTTGTGCCTCAGCGGCCTCCCAGCGTGCGGTGTACCAGCGCATGCATTTTCGTTCACGAACAGCTTCCTTGTAATGAACAGCATGGCGGAAAGATTTCGCAGCTAAGCCGTCCTATATGGCTACGATAGATATCCTGAACCTATAAATGACACCTATATTGATATTTGTAGTGTATTGTTAAAAATGTGGCTTACCTGCCTGACTGGTGCTCTCCAAGGAATGCTTGTCGTTGACGGGTCTACCTAAGAACCTGTCGAAATAATGTTGCTCTTCCAAAGAGGTGATTGTGGGGTAGAGAGTGAAAGCGTTGGTGTCGTCAGTCTTGGAAGAGCAATTTGGGGTCGGCGATCCGACCCCAGTAGTGGGGTTAGCAACATAGCACGCGTTATGAGATTGCTTGGATTGAGGTGTCAAAGGAAAGTTGTCATCCTCTGCATCTGACACATCAGTGCTGTTAGCAGCTGTTGTCATTTTTGAGTTTATTCATCACTGACAATATGATAAGCCAACATTACCTGATGCTAACATAGCTGGTGATGGAGAGCTTGGAGGAGAGCTTGAATAGAGGCTAGGAGCACAATTGGGAGTGCTACCAGTAGGGCTGCCAGATACTAGCTGGCGGTGTTCATCATGTTGAAGTGGTGACTCAGAGAACCGTGAGAGGTAAAGCTGAGAGTCATCACCCTTGCCGCGGCTAAAGTAGGACGAAGGTTTAACTTCAAGTTCCTCAGTGCAGGATGGAGTCAAGCCGTATTGTAGCATGATGTTCAACTTGTGGTGGGTTTCAGGTGATAAGGTATTTGGATTTTCAGCCTGTAAGCGAATGGTAAATAGGTCTTCGGAGTTTGAAAGGAACCTCGTCGACCAAGAAACTGACTCCATGATACTTCGATTCTTTACACGGACTTCCACCTGGCCGCAGTGCGTGTCAAACTCCTCGGACAGGTGGTTGGCTCAAAAAGTTGTTTGCCAATTACCTGAGGAGGGAATATCAAGATGCGAACAAACTTATTCTGACAGACTGATCAAAGAACTCAGCACATACCTAAAATGGAAATCAATTTGTGTTTCTAAAAACATCCGATTGCAAATTGAAGCGGTAGCCCTATACTTACCAGCTGAGCCTGGCTTTTCTAGGGCACACAGGCTGTGACTATGTGTCAGGGCCTACCATGATGCTGGCATGCTCTGTCATCAGTCATACAGTCAACTATAAGAGCTCACCAATTAACGCAACTAAGTTTGACGGTAACTTGAATATGTTTAAATATTCGGACTGTGAGCATCCTGCTAGTCACAGGTGATGCGGCAGAAATCACGGTGGCCACTAGCAATCGAGACTCGGATCATATGCTGGCAATTGCGCATGTCCAACTCGGCGTGTCTGAACTGGAATCTTCTACTACCGCATCCGTAGTAGTGCAGGCTTGGTTCAAGTAGCACAGACTCAGACTCGGATGGGTCGTGCTGGGAGCCCCTGGAGCCCAGCGGGTGTCGAAAAGCAGTGGTAAGTGATCATTCACCGGTTCCTTCGCTTGCAGTGACTTAGTACTCACTGCATAGTAGATCTCTCGCTGGAAGGACTCGGAGACTCAGGCTATGGGCCAGCCTGAGGTTATGGTGGTCGCCTGTTTGAGGGTCAAGGAAAATGAAGGAGCCGCCGCCCTCGCAACTCCGATTCCGAATGTGATTCAGAAGATGGTGAGTGCATTATAGCAGCCGTAAATTCGTTGTGCTGATTTGAAGAGATCAGAAAAGTGAAAATCTCGAAATCATACAGGCTCAACTCGAAGCTTCTCGCCCAGCGGCCGCTGCCAGTACTACTAGTACTCGGCTACTTCGCAAGAGGAAGATCGACAGCGTCGACGCCAACTCGAACTTAAAGCTGCCGCCGCAGCGTACTCCCTGGCCAGCCACCATCAAGCGCATCTGTCGGGAGAAAACAGGTACTGACTGGCAATCATTTCTTGATTTAGCCAAGTACCACTGTGACTCGGACAGCTGCCACGGTGAAGAAAAATGAAAGACAATACCTCCGAGTCAGGCGGCTGCGCATCAGTAAAGTGAGGGAGAAACTAGACATATATAACAATTAAAATACATAATCACAAGAATCAGCACAATTGTGTTATCGATCGTTACATGGGCTTATTTGACTATTTAACGACATGTCGTGTTCCTGATTTTAAGCTAGAGACTCACAACTGCCATGTCCAAGGCAAGACTGGTGGTGATGGAGCAAAGACGCTCGTGTTGCTCCATTTGAAACTGAAAGGATAGGCGGAGCCAAAGCTAAGGGACAGGACACAAGACTCGCGACCGCAATACCAGAGGTAAGGTACACAATTTTGGAATCACGAGTGAAATACGGTATCCCTAAAGGAACGACAATGAATACGGTATCCCTGAGAGAACGACAATGTGTTCATCAAGCGGGCAACCAAAAAAAAAAAAGATTAGAAAAGAACACCACCAAGCTAGAGACTCACAACTGCCATGTCCAAGGCAAGACTGGTGATTGAGCAAAAACGCTCGTATTGCTCCAGTTGAAATCGAAAGGATAGGTGGAGCCAAAGCTAAGGGCAAGGACATAAGACTCGCGACCGCGGGGTACAATATCTTTCAGCGAACGGCAATGTGTTCGCAGACCTAGCAAGGAAGAAATGTGGAGCGAAATAAATGATCGAACTAGAGACTTACAACCGGCATGGCTGAGGTTAGGTGGCCATGGTCACCACCAGTCCAGATTCAGGTTGGTCCTTGCACATTTGGCAGACTGCCGCGCGGTAGCTTCATAATTGTGGTCTGCCACAGGATGGCTGGCCTGAGAATACCAGGCGTTCCATAAGAAAGGACATCCCCTGACAATTGGAATATTGAAGGAGAAGTCCACCGAAAGATGATAAAAAGCACAATCAGATGGGCGCATATCTGACTCGAAGGCTGTCATGGTGAGACGCCATAACTGTAAGGGCTGGGAAGAAGCAAGAGGGGAGTATGGGAAAGCAAACCATGATCTGACAATTCGAAATCAGTGAGCCTCTGCGCAAAGTTCTGTCACGATTGGATGGGAAGAAAGGAACATACCATATGAGCATTAAGGGAATGGAAGTTACCAAGCATAGGAAGACTCATTGGGTAGATTTTCAGATAAGTAGTTGATATGGTTCAGAACTGAGCAACACGTTGTGCTCTTAGTAGTAGCAGCGGCTGGAGTGGTTGCCGAACAGTACTCGATATCATCTGGTGAGAAGAGGACTGTTGTTGACGTGTTATTTGGTTGCTTATATAATTCAAAGGCATCTTTTTACTTACAGCCGCCGCAGCCGATGGTCCAAGCATGTCATACGATAGCATCATTTCACTACAAAAGCTTACAGTGAGTGTCCGACATCATTCAGTACGAATTGATTGACAAAAAAATTTCTTACTATTTCTACCAGTAGATTTTGGGTCAACGTTCCATGATCCATTCTTACTCCGCCGCAGCTGGGTCCGGCTATCGCCGAGTTTAATAAATTGAATATTGTGACCCCCAGCTTATGTGCCCTAAGGTATTTGGATTTTCAGCCTGTAAGCGAATGGTAAATAGCTGTCTTCGGAGTTTGAAACCTCTAAATGAATGTGACCTGTGACCGGGACCTCCCATCTAAGCGCTACGTAGGTAGATTCAATAATTAATCGATATTGTATCTTGTGCACGCGTAGTACTACTCAGCACATCACTTCTTCGAGTTGCCTGCTGCACGTGAATTTAATAATTGCAAGAACTTTCTATCTGTGAGACACTGAGCCCGACAAACCCAACGTTCTCAAGTTCGCTCCAATTCATGAGTCATAACACCGTGATTAAACTTGTTACCTTACACGACACGAGGTGCGCCAGATCCGAATTTCCAACTCGCTCTATTGCCAATGATAACATTTACATAAACGATATGATACGTATAACTACTGAAGACTTTACTAACTGGTCGTGCCTTCATGTTGTACCGACACTGAAAGCCAAATTAGGTATGTATAGTTTGACGCCCACGCCTCGTTGTTCGGTTGTTATTATTCGAAGCACTTTGATTACAATTCTTCCCTATCACAGACTACTCGCAGACTCAAGCGTGGATGGGGCAACGACTTAAAAGTTCCCAGCATGACTTGGGCCCCACTGCCACTACTGTACTTGCTCACCGCCAGCAATGTATTCTGGCGGAGACGATCCGCAATACGATTTCGATGCGCAACAAGGAGGTCTAGTCTACGATGACCATGCGGCTTATGGAGACTCATCGGATCAGCCGCAGCAGCTGGCACCACCAGCATCCTCAGGCTTTTCCAGCTCTACTACTGGCAGTGCTGTATCTGCCCCATACCCGCCAGTGAGTGACATAGTCCCTGGTAAGCAATCAATCATTTCTATCAAGCTTGTATACTAACTTATGCCTTCCATGATCAGGATCTAGATGCTGCAGGGAGCGCGGGAAGCTACAGCTACAACTACCTCTCGGATTCCAACGACCAGCCTGAGCAAACGCTAGCCCCGTCGTTCACCCCGTCGAGTCGTAATCCTCTATCACGCTTCTCCAACTTTCTCGACGCGCAGGTGAGCGATCGTCGTGATATTTTCGAGTCTGGCTCTGGAAGCCAAGGGCTGCAGTTGTCATTCGACGACTCACCTGCAGGTTACGGCAGCTACCAGTATGCCTCTGGTACTAGTTCTGGCGATCGCTACGACTACCTTCCTGATCTTGATGATCAGCCTGAGCGGGTGCCAGCTAGCCTCACCCTTCGCACAGCCGAGTCAGGATCCGTTGTCACGTTCAGACTTCCCCGACTTGCTTGATGAGCAGGCGGGCGATCGTCGTGCATCCCTTTACCAGACTAGTTCTGGAAGCCAGGGACTGCCAGCGTCACTCGACGACCCACCTGCAGGTTACGGCGACTACCAGTACGTTTCTGGAAACACTAGCTCTGGTGATAATACCAACTTCCCCAATGACCAATCTGAACAGCAGTACACCCCTGGGTACAGTGAAGGTCCATCGGCATCGTCTCAGACCGGTACACTTGCGTACCCCAACACTGATACCCAGGGGGGCTATCGCGAAGATCCACCCACCATATTTCCTAATGTTCCGTCCGTTCGCTACACACCCTTCAATGCAAACGTGGGTGCTATGTTCCCAGACCCCCGCCTCGATACCCGCACCAGTCGTGGTGACAACGACTCCGCTGGTGAAGCCGGGTCGACCGTTCGAGTTGAGTCGGCTCCCAATACGACTTACGTGCCCTCTACATTGACGGACTACTATGGATTCTCCATGGCTTCACACTTTCCCGAATTCTATCCTCCTTTACACTCAGCTGATGGTGTCTCTACGATGCCAGACCCGGAGGATGTCATGCCCCTTGATATCGGCCAGCCCTTACCTTTGGATGGGCCCTCATCCTCCACTGCACCTGGTCTCGGCGATCCGTTACCTTCTAGGAGCTCACGCTCCAGGAAACGCCGTCAAGTTGACCCTTTTATCATGTGTGATCCAAGTCAGAAAAAGATGAGAGGTTGGGCGCCTGGTGTGGCTAAGGTACGTACGTATATCAACAATAGACTGCCAATACTAATGGGCCGACAGGGTGTTTCGAACGTTGCACCGTCCATGGCACCTTCCCAGCCCCTCGTTGCTGCTGAGTCTGGGCAACCCACGTCGAGACTATCCGACATAGGACCTGCGAAGTACGACGAGAGTCATCTGACTCACAGATCCATCGTTCAGATGGCGCTAGAGACCATCATTCGGCTAGTAATCAACGACAACCCCCTCTTATCCGAGGAAGCGCGAAAACAGCAAGTTCATTCAGCATTAATCACGGCGGCAAGTTCTTTGGTGGATGCAGGTGAGAGTACTTCCTTCCAAAACAACTGATATTGCAATGCGCGTCATCAGATATCGCACAACGGTGGACTTCCGATAATGAATCGGTGCTCTACAGAATCCTCTCGGCTCCATCAACAAATGTCATGACTACCACCAGAAAACACGCTTCTTACCTTGTTCCACGTGGCTTTAGTCTGCGTCTTCCACTCTCGTCTAGTGATTCTGAGCCCAAGCACCAGAAATGGACGGTCAAAAATCTCATCAAGGAACCTCCATTCCCCCCCAAGTATCTCTACGAGAAGCACGGGTTAAATCTTTTTGAAAATGAGGTGATTTGCGACGTCGTTCAAAACACCATCACAGAACTCGGCTACGCGCCATACGTCACTGAGCTGAACGGAATATTTTGTACAGCTGCCGTCGCCGTGCATTGCGTCATGTTAGGGCTGAAGGATGGAGGGAACGATAACGTCCAATTTTCGGTCAAAGTTTTCCAGCCCATGCACGCCAAGCTGATGAAGTATATAGAAGAACACATCGATACCGACGGAGAACGATCGGCCTGGTGGGAGTGTCACAAGTCGCATATGAAGCGCAGATTGCTAGACATCCACGCATTCCAATCGCTACTCAAAGCCAAGCCTGAGAGTTTAGCCAACGCATGATGATTGCAGTGCTTTGTACATACAATGATAGGTACTCGAGGTTTCTACGTGACATGTTAACTAGTACTACCGTATATATATGCACACTCTGACTCGGCGTTGAAGACCCTTGCACGTGTGGATGTCGCGCAAAAACTCTTCCAATTTTCCTACTCACTTGAACCTCCAGCGCTGAGTGCTAGCACCCAAGCAAATCTCCGATCACGTGGGGCGCGCTTATGTCACAAAGATTTTGGTACTCCTCAAGTACTATGTCACTCCGTAACTGATTTTTGCTGCACTCAGGTTTGTCCTTCACACTCAGGCTGTGTCAGGTAAATGCGTTTATAGAACTCTTGCGTTTGTCCAAGGTGTGCATTACCTCCTCACCCTTCAGCCAGTACTGACCAGAATGTCTTGCAGCCCACCCAATCCAAGAAGTTCTTGAACGCTCAAGATCAACTTCTCCCTCCAAGCGTCAAGTCCACGCTCTGCCTCTTCATCCCGACCGACCTAAACAACATGACGCATCTTCAAACTCTTCCTCTCCAGACATGAGTACTATCGTCAATCACTCGAGTCTGATGTGCAGCACTCTGTTCCCGGTCAATGTGACTTCCCTCCCGATATACCCTCCCATCCAGGTCACTCCGCCACACTGCAACGGCCTCACTTCCCCCTCCTCGGCTCAAACGTCCCGAGAACATCCAGCTCACTGCAGCAGCGTTAAATACAACGGAGCTCCCCTCATCTACATCTGCACTCTCTCACACACAAGCACCCTCATTCCAAGGCCTCGGCTCCAACATATTCTCTGCAGTCATCGAGCATATCGGCTGATGATGGGGCTGTAAGTCATGGGCTTTATTTCTATCTCGCATTGTAGTCTTATGAACTTCGCAACTTCTTCTTCTCCTCCCTCTCAGCTGAATTCTACCCACAGTCCCCATATCTCTACCCCCGTTTTCCACTGCCACTCACTCCGTCTTCGTCATCTTGCTTCATCGCACTATCTGGTAGTTCAGAAACTGATGTGTCAGACTTGAAGGTGTGTCATTTCATATTGCCTCCACACCCGTTTCGTGATTCTCATGGTCTATCTACAGTCATCAGCGGACAGAATATTTAAGTCCCTTCGGAGCGTATCCCCACGGGCATTAGCATATTCATCAATGTCGACTCCTGGAGACACTGGAAATCAGCCATTGGTATCTTATCATCCAACAAATCTGTAGCGTGGGGGGATGCTGTTTCTCTGTGAAGTCTTTGGTCACTCCTAGGCGCAATTCGGGAACTGATCTTCTATAGATCATCACAGGTGTCACCTAATCATGGAGATGAACCTTTTGGTGAGTGATTTGTGCCTCATTCACGCACATTTACTAATATTGTGTAGATTTATCCTTCCCACCCGTGCGCGGTGTCCACCCTTCCGTCACTCTGAAAGCTGCCGTTGTACATGCTTGCGACGATCAGGATGGCGCACTGTCTGATGTGAGTGACACTTGTTTCTGCCAATAGCTATGTTGATGGAACACCAACTTTAGTTCCTGGAAGGCTGCGAGATTTCTCGAAGCACAGATACAGGCCACGCACAATTTGGTAGAGCATTTTCAGTTGGTTTTGGACCAGTGTCCGGTCAGCCATCTATGCAGCAGCTCTCACCAACCTCGCATGGGCTCGCCTTGATGGTTATACTCGGGATGATCTGCAAGGCATTGATACCACCACTGCCCTCTTCCGCGATGCCCTCGGGTGCGTGACCCTCGTTGTTGTTTGCCATTTTCCATGACGGTGTTTTGGCTTCGAGGCTGTCGGAATCTCTTACATCCCAATGGCATGGACGGCTTACCAGCCCCTTGCACACCAAATGGTTCCATGAACTCACCGGCCATTAGTTTTTCAGATCGTCCCTTGCCTGGCCTTCGAGCCTTCGGTACACCCACTTCTGAAGGCCATTCTTGGCTACTACACACTCCATCGATGTCCGATTATTACAGTACGTCATGCGGATTTGGATTTGAGTTTGGACATTCAGAACCTGACTCGAACTCCCCGGACATTCCAGAGTCATCTATATCCAGCGGTACATCGGGTTGTGCGGATCCAGGCGCTGTCGGTGAGGTCGGCATAGCCCCCGAGCACAACATCGACGGTGTTCTTCTCGCGATTATGAACACGTCTATGTGGGCACGGGCGATGCAGAACGAGAGGCGCTACAGACTTTTGGCCAAGGACACCCACGGGTATGGAGATTCGTGTAAGTCGAAGTTCTGCTCTGCAATCATGTGGCTGAAACTCATTTTTTGATAGTCACGACGCCTCTTTGGTATCCTTCACCCGTCGAGGTGGGTGCTGTAGGATATGTATCCAAACCAGACAGGGAGTTCATAACCCTCTGCAACGTCATTGAGATTGCGTCCGCAGCACCATCCCGATCATTCCTTATCTCTATATAATCCCACCGAAGCGCTGAATTGGCGCCACGACAAGAAAAGTCCTGCTGCCAACATCCGCGAAGCCGTCCGACTCTATCATGAGCTACTACCATTGCTTTGTCTGGAGGGAACCTACCTTCATAGCATCGCGGCAGGGCCAAATGGTGTCGATTATGTGATCAGCAGCTGCAACGATTTCCAACAGACGCATCCGATGAAGGCATCTCCCTTCGATGAACCGTCGTCGAGCTCTGTCCTCTGGGTCATCGACACCGTACAGGAGCACTTGACAGGCTTTCAGGTGCTCTCAGATCACAGTTTACACAATACGGCAACATTGATGATTTAGATGAGGGCATACAATTTCGTCACGAAGCCATGTCTCTGTGCCTCGAGGGACATCCTGGCCGTGATACATACCTGAATAACTTGACCTTGTCACTCAAAGTCTGCTTCGATCACCAAGGCAAACCTGATGACCTCAATGAGGCCATCTCTTTGTACGAAGAAACGCTGCGCCTGCGCCCTGTTGGGCACGAATCTCGTGATATCTCATTGGGCAACCTAGGGGGCGCCCTTGTCACCCATTTCAACGATCACGGTGACATTGATGATATCACCCGAGCTATCAGCCTCGATCGCGAGATACTAACATTGCGCTTCACAATCACTGACAATTATTACATCTCCCGTACCCTGAGCCTCGCGAAGCGCTCAGCTAAGATATCTATCTATTCTCCTTTCATCATTCCCTGTTTTCCATCAAGAAATTACCTTTGCAATATCATAATGCTTTGATAGTGTCTATTCTACATGGACGATGATGACGGTTGCGTGATCTGACAGCGGCGGCCATACCACCTCAAACTGACGAAGATTTAAATATATTGGTAGTACCAACAGTTGCCGTGCTGAATTCATAGTCCCTGAGCATATTCTTTACCGCCTCCCTCTGAGTCAGCACAATAGCACAACTGCGACGTCTATAAGACTTGGCGACGACGAGCTTCAAGTTGGATTTTGGTGCTGTCAATGTTCCATGGACTCAGTGGTCTACCGTCACGACATAATTTTCCATTTAAAAGTCTTAAATCAACCTCAGCTGTTGTGAAAAATCAAAAGACTTGACAATTTTTTACTTACATCCCTCACAGGCTGCGACTGTGCAATGTGGCCACGTTTTCACGGATTTCATGATGTTCCGGAGCCGGTATCAAATGCTGAAGTCATTTTTCAAGAAAAAGCCTTGGATGGCCTTTACGTCCTGAGGGACGTTGAGAACACTCAACAAGATTGACACCATTCTCCAACTATCGCGCACAGGCTGTGATGGCGTGATGTCGCAATTGTGTCACAAATTCGCATGTCAATTTCAATTCGATGACCAATGCTAGCGCTACCTGTCACGAAAATGTCATGAATAGCAATATAATTCGGAAAATAAGTATGGGGAAATGAGAACATTCATCAAGGTGAACGCTATTACACTAACATCCTTTGCTGGTCACCATGTGAAGTATTAACGACGTTGTCAAGAACTCCTCGTAGTACTCTTAATTTATAAGCATTCATGGCTATGTATTAACGTCTCAAATTTCTCGCAGTATAGATTGACATATGTTGTTGAAGCAAAATTAGCTCCCTCTGTAGTTCACATGGCTACCAAATCGAGGACTCATGAATTCACTGATGAGATGTGAACAGGTCGGCATCAAATACTCGGGGGACCTTCGCATTTGCACGGACGGTTTAAGACCAGACGCTGCTACCTGCAGCTTCGTTCTGTGTTATCATATGCAGCGTCGCCCACTTTCGGTATGCTCAATATACTTAGTCTTTGTAGCCGATACTGATACCATGTGACAACTGATATCGACTTCGCCATTTGTGAACAGGTTAGTATGATTACCCGAGAACCTACTGGTACTTGGAGGCGATACAATGATTTTTCAACCAGCTCACTCAGGCACTGCGAGTACTAACTCAAAGCTGATGTTTCAAGATGGTCATCAGTGAATCGGTGAACAAATGAGAATATCATCTAAAGCAATGTAATGTAAATCAACGCAACAATCTTCGTAAATCTGCTGACCGCTTCACATGGGAATATTTGCTTTTATCGAGGAAGGACGAATTTGAAAGCACACTAGCCCAGTAGTACAGTTTGCTTTGTAAGCCTTTTCGCTTGGATGGCTCGATGAAAAAAAAATGCGCACAAATCCATGAAGTTAAATACAAACTGAGACTGGGAGGCTCAAGGAAAGAGGTTTCGGTGTGCTAAAATCAAAGACGCTCTGATGAAGTTCCCCGTGGTACAGATGGATATCAATTGGTCTTTACACAACAATTTTTTCCAGCTCAGGATGACTACGACGTGAATACAACTTGCTCGAATGTAAGAAGCAGGAGTCTTCGTTGCAACAAGATCATAATAACAGAGTCGTGCATATTGCAGATTTATTGGTCAAAGCATCAGGCAGAAACAATATATTCATTGAGTGCAGACAATTGTAAGCCTGGTGGCTTACGTACGCACACACACATGGTTCATTGCACTCAGTAGACACTTGTTCCTTAGCATATACCTTACCGTCGTCTTTGTCTCGCAATCCAGAACGTGTTTCTGTTTTGTTCGCGTGTCTCTTAGTGTTTCTCGTCGTTTGGCCACGACTTGTTTCCACTTTTTTTTAAACTTCAAACACTGTTCCTTTTCTTCGTTTCTGCCTACGCTGGATTGCTCTCGCACGCAGCGGAACCACGCCAGTACCTCGCATGTTCTACGCTCTGTCTCACACTCGCCAAGCAGAGATCATCATTTTCGTGTACCTGTCCCCACAACGAAGAAACGTGCACCTCCTCAGCATCTTGCAGTACCTCCGCCCCTTCATAATCAACCCTCAACACATCTATCTTGCCCGCCCGCTTCGCTCATGCCATCCTCTGTTTCTACCACCCCTCCTGCACAAGATCCTGCTGCAGTTTCTCCATCGGGGCCTTCAACCACACTCCACGTACCCTCTCGAGTTGCCAAAATGTCAAAACTTGACATCCCCGTCTTTTCTGGGCCCCTCGAACCTGCTGCCATCAATGCATGGATTGGCCATTGCGAGGACTCCTACCTTGCGTGGTCTGCCTTAAATGCGGATCAAGTTATGCCTCCGCAACTTCGCATTGTGCTTGCTGGACTCAAACTTGAGGAATCCAGCACGAGTCTCTGGTGGAGCGAAAATCGTGATGCACTCAAACAGCTAATGACTTGGGAAGCATTTGCCTCGCAATTCAAGGATCGTTTCATTCCCTCTGGCTGGCGTCTCAATGCTCTTGCTCGCTTCTATAGTGTATCACAGGGCACTAATGACTTTCGCTCGTTTGTCACAGCCCTACAGGCGAATCGGAACACGCTTGGCTCAGCTGGTCTTGGTTACACCATCACTGACTCCGTCTTCAAGAATCACCTTTTGTTCTTTGCACACCCCATTCTTCAACTGCGTGTTCGTGCGATGCCGAATCTTGGGTATGACAGCTTGAAGGTTGACGCACTTATTAATGTCATGGCAACTACTTGGTCTAGTCTTGTTGCAGAAGGTCTTATGACGTCCATTTCCACACAACCAGTCTTGACAACTTCAAATGGACCTGCATCAAAAGCTGGATATCCCTTACCTGATCTCAGTTATGCAGAACGAGAAGCATTGCGCTCTGCTGGTGGATGTTTCCATTGTCGCCTCTCACCATCTGACCCTACATGGATGCCGCACATTGCTCGTGAATGTCCTGGTGACATCAAATGTGGTATCCCACCACGTGTCACTCGTCCTTCGACTCAGCGCAACTCTGGGGCCGCAGGTTCCTCGAATCTTGTTGCTGCACTCAATGTCGTCATGCCTTCTGCTGTTCTCGAAGGTGATTCCGATAGTGATGAATCGGATGATGGTTATTGTTATTGTTATTAATTTTTTCTTTTTTACCATTATGTTTTGTTTCGAGCCGCCGATGTTGAACTTCTGTCCTTTGGACCCTCCTGCCTTTCGTACACCTGTGGAGGCTTCAACTTCCCTTGTTTGCACGTTTCTAGGACTCCTAATGCACTAGTTTGCTGATTATTAATTTTGTTACGCCTGGGATTGGACCACCATTGTTAGCTACTACCTTGGATTTCTTCTGCCTTTCGTACACTTGTGGTTGTTCACACTTCCCCCGTTTGCGCATTGTTCGAACTTCCCTTGGATGTTGTCTTTCCATTTGATAGTCTTTTCTTCATAGGTTGGAAGGGTGTAAGCCTGGTGGCTTACGTACGCACACACACATGGTTCATTGCACTCGGTAGACACTTGTTCCTTAGCATATACCTTACCGTCGTCTTTGTCTCGCAATCCAGAACGTGTTTCTGTTTTGTTCGCGTGTCTCTTAGTGTTTCTCGTCGTTTGGCCACGACTTGTTTCCAACAATGCGCCAATACATGCTAGAGTAGGTATCACTGCTTGATGGATGCCGAGTTGCAAGTACATAGTGACAGCAGAGTTGTGCGCATAAGTTTTTTATTCCACACATTTCACAAACGCATGATTGAATATCAGACTCAAAATACTACTGGAGAAACCTGCTACCGCCAAAGAGTTCGGAGCCTGACATCAAGGCACCTGTTTTTCGGATTGCCTTTGCGGAGCAAGTCGGGGCATTTTGATCTACATTGGCAAATGCATATAATATGTTCAATTGACACCATAAAGCCAATCAATTAGCGCCGACATAACGATCGGTTTCTTTCAAGCATATGACACTCATTGGAACGTTGCTCAGACATGCAATATTTTGCATATGTTTGGCGGGGACGTTGTGATTTATGAAGGTGTGCAGTGAAGTGCAGGATTGTGGATGTTCGAGGAAGAGACAAGGTGCGTCCAGTCTTTGCTTTAACGTATTCACTATGCAATCGTTCAGACATTCGGCGTTTTGCATCTATTTAGCAGGAACATCACAATCTAGGAAGCGCCTACCGAAGTGCAGGACCACAGAGACTCGAGGAAGCAACAAGGTGCATCCAGTCTTTGCTTTAATGCATTCACTATGCAATTGTTCAGACATTCGGCATGTTGCATCTGTTTAGCAGGAACATCACAATCTAGGAAGCGCCTACCGAAGTGCAGGACCGCGGAGATTTGAGGAGACGACCATCAGCGGACCAGTGGACAATTGAGAAAGTAAGTCGGGGATGCTTCAACAATGATGGAGGATCCATCTATTACAACTCTACATCTTCTGCCTTGAATGTCTAACATCGCCAATCTCGCACACTTCTTGCGCATTTATCACCCACAAAGACCATTTTCTCATACAAGGACCGAAGCAACTCGTTGATAGTCACATTGTCTAATTCTATAACTCAGAAAATTAGTATATTTTTCTCGTTGTATGTAGGAGCATAACTACGTCCATCTATTAGAAAATCAGTAACTTTATCTTGGTGTTCACAGGAGTATCATGATACCCGTCCATCAGAAAATCGGCATTCGTTTTGTGCTGTAAGCAGGAACATGTTCTTTCGAAAATCGGTCAATTCTTGTCGCATGCGGGGGTATATCACACAAATCTGACGCAAAGGTTGAACGTAGATGGTAGTCACACAACAATCGATATTCATCCATGGCATGGATGGCAGATATGGAACTACCGGCGTAATTAGATTGGCAGCTGAGAGTATAATCTACTGAGTAACAATAGGTACTAGGATGAGGCACATATGAGCACATTAAGGGTCAGAATCAAATGCGGCGTCTTCCATCGCTAGTCTCTGAGCAGCAAGCATGCGGACGGACATTTTGGAAACTACATCCGACGTCAAGTCCTGTCTGTGATTTCTTCCGAAAACTTTTCTGTGCGGTTAGTTAGCAGCTAATGATAGTCATTCATGGTTCATGCTCACCTCGTCCACCACTCAAGAAGTTCATTGACCCTGGCTCGCGCAGCTGGACCTGGGGCATCCTCGAAGAAATCTACAATATTGTTCCAGAACATCTCGTAGTTGAAATCCCCGTCTATGGTGCGCCATGAGGTGATGCTAGAGAGAGCGAATCGGATCTGCAAAACTCATCATCTACATCACAGTTGTAGGACAACACTTACTTGGCAAGCAGCATATGCAATAGCGCGAGGAGTCACCTTCCTCATACCTATTATAGACGCTACACATGTCTTCACTTTGGCTTGATCCTGTCTCTGTGCACGTCGGTTGTTCTCAATGATATCGGTGCCTTGACCGTCACCATCCAACTCGTTGGCAGATGACGGAGAGGTAAAGAGAGCCTTCAACCCCTGTATGCGATCATGAGAACACGAACTAGTAAGAAAAATCAACTCACCATCACTAAGAGGGTAGACTTCATAAGACCATGCTCTAGATTACCGGCGATAGCTGCACAGTTTTGATACATAAATAGGGGCCATGAATTTTCGGAGACGATGTAAGCAGTCATATGGTCTTGAATGCCAGCCTTGACGCTGAAGTGCATATCAGCAATATGTAAGTAACAAAGACCATTAGGAATATGGAACATGACTTACACCGGATCATCCCAGCACCATTCCGCCGGGCAAAGCAGCTTACCACATATATCGTTTACAAAACCTCGATGATGCTTGTCGCTGGCCGAGATGAGCGGATTGGGGCGAAACTCGATGTTTACCCACGATGCTACGAGCTCTTTGAGGGTACCTGTATCATCGCCACGAGCCGAGTCTGCACCTCACTTGAGCTAGTAGCATGGGAATCATGGTGAGGAAAAAGTGACGAAAAATGTCCATGAACAGACCTTTCTAAGCATGTCTTCAGATTCCTTGTCGTCAATACTTGCTATCTTGTTGTGAATCCACGGTAACACTTTGACAAGTTCGACGTAACTACGTTGTAAGCGATCTTGCCTGTACTACATGTCAGGATATGATAAAATAGAAAATGATAGTACTTACTCTAAAGTGGAGACGCTATCCTCGTGTTCGCACCGTCGGTCATTTTCGGCAATTAAGTCCTCAATAGGAGAATACAGCGCCGCCAGGCGACGGATTGCTCGACCCTGCGCAACATAATAGATTGTCTTCCTATCATGATAACGAGACATTAGAACCAGTTTGAGTGTCCGAACAAGTCACCATACCTCTGCTTGGTCACTTTGTCCTGCTTCAAAAGCTCGACCTCTTCCATCAGAGTGGCTATTTTGCGTTTCGCCCGAGCCTGAGGAGAGGTTGGGACACGCTGGGAGTTATCCGGAAGAGGGCTTCTCAAGCTGTTGCTTGATACCGACATGAAGCTGACCCACTTGAAGTCAGATAACTTGATGACGATCTAGAAAGAGTTGGAGTGAGCTTGGGGAGAGACAAGCCTGAGAGTGTGGAACAAACGAACTTCAAGTTGTTAGGACAGTCGTCTTATAGTATCCATTTCGTCAACATCCGAGCTATGATAACAAAGATTCTCACGTACTAGGCTAGTTGCGGTGAGTGGCGGAACTTGAAGAAAGTCTTGAGCGTTCATAAGTTTCTTTGTCGTTTCTCTCGCCTGTTTTGGCAGTCTAAGCGCAGCGAGCATCTCGGGACCGCCTACATTGCTCGGAGGTGCCCTGATGTAACTCGCGTTAGTCCCAGGATACAGTAATCATCAACCCGATGCCATACTACTAGTACGTCACCTTCCGCTACCGTTGTTTGGATCGTTTTTCCAGCTATTTTGGGTGTGGAAATCTAAGAGACCCACCATGAAATCAGTGATAAATTCAAATGTTTTCACTAGCAGTAACTCACGCTACTCAAGCACTTCGGCCGAAGTCTGAAGTTGTTGTTGTTGCGGCTTCTCTGGCAGCATGATAAAAGTCTTGTGTAGTATGAAGTGGGTAACTGAATATTCTTTCCGAGTCGTCATGTCGCAGTCTCGTTCGAACGTTCAGCAGGAGATTCACAGGTCGACATGGAGTCGTACCAGTGATATGATCGATTCGGTCTATGATTCTGGTCGTCAGCGCACTCGTGCACAAACCGCTGCGTATCTGCTTGGTATTCGTCCAGAACTACCCAGTATCATTGACACCGCAGAACAGGCCTCTCAGGAGCTCGATAAAAGTAAGTTGTAGATGCATTGACTCAGGCGGTGATGCTCACCGTTGTGCTAGTCGAGTTCCGAATACCGTTACACACTATGGATGAGAGTCGATCGACCACATATGTGGAAAAGTTGCACTCTGAATCAGATTGTCGGCGAGACATATTCGACTCCATCAAAGCTATCATGGATGTTCCAGGCCTATATGGATACTTAGGCTGGCGGTTGTCTACTGCCCGCCGCACGGATCCGCCCCACCAGCTTTTGACTGTGCATGATATTGATAGTGCATTCAGAGCTGCAAGGGCGGAGAGCTCTGGGAGGCGACATAAGAAAGTCGCAATCGAAATCATAAATACGGTTTGTGATTTGATGCGTGCGAATAGTTTGCACGATATGACCTACTTTGTAGGAGCCCAAAGCCAAAGAAAAACCAACAAAACAAAGGGCAGGACTCGTGATCTCCGACGGGGCAGTTGGCAGACAACAAGGCCAGGCTGTGCCTCAGCCGCTGAAGAGGACGTATGATGATTTTTTTGGAGAGCGATGACGAAATCAAACGACGACGAAACCCCGCAAACGATCGAGAATGTCATGACGAGTGTCCACTCTCGCTATCCTGCCATGAATTTCTTTCAATACATTGCTAAATTGAAAGATCGTGGCGTCTTGTACCTGTCAACGGCAGCTCATTTCGATCCTGGATTCTACAAAGAAAAAATAGGCATGTCAGAAGGCGCTGCATATACTTTTCATAGTTATGTTGCAAATGCTTACAGAAAGGTGCAATGGGGAGGTCTAAAGGGAAGAAGGCACGGATTTTGAGTTAGCATGACGTCGGACCAGGACAAAACATAGCAACTCTCACCTTAGCAGTAGTTTCGGAGAGATAGTAGAGCGGATAATAGAAGTTGCCGGTTGCGACCTGGTAGTTTTGTACTGCCAAGGATGATGGGCACGAATGTTGGCCAACTTGAAGTGTCCAAGGTGAAGGAAAGTGAATTGTGATGATCTCAGGCTAGGGCGAAGTTATCGCCGATATATGTTTCCAGTCCCAAGACTATCCAAGGGCTTGTGATGGAAACAGCTTGATACAGCTCAGGGAACGCGTTGCAGAAACAGTCATGGAGGTCAGTCGAGCGTCGATTCTGCTCCTGGAAGACGGGGTCTTTGACTATTGTTGCCCATACGGTGCCGTGCCGCTTCTCAATAACTTGGATAGCCAGCCTATGCGAATGGTAGGCAAACCCCCGCCGACTAAAACCCGCCTCAGCTATGTACCACGCTGCATCCAATTTCGGTTGGGCCTTGAGTTGAAGATTTGAGATGGTTTTCTGGATGTGGGACATTGGTGAGGCATCAGTGGCGTCACGGTCTCATGTGAGGGAGATATGGCGAGAGAGGCCTTGGAATGAGGGTGCTCGTGTGTGAGAGGGAAATGCGGATGTAGATGAGGGGAGCTCTGTTGTACTTGACGCTGCAGTGAGCTGGATGCTCTTGGGACGTTTGCGCCGAGGAGGGGGAAGTGGGGCCATTACAGTGTGGCGGAGTGACTTGGACCGCGTGGGACGTGTAGAGGAAAACATTGTGGACTCTGCTGCGTCGTTTGTGGGTCGTGCGATCTGAGTGGGTTGGCGGTGCGGGTGGATGGGACGAGACGTTATCGAGAGTAGAGTCAGATTGACCGGGAACAGGGTGTTGTGTATCAGACTCGAGTGATTGACGAAAGAGACGAACTGCTGGCTCCCGATCACATAAACCATTGCGAATGATGAACTCTCTCTGGGCAATGGTAAGCACACGAGGATGAACGAGTCCCATTGCAGACTCGGAGCCATCAGAAACAAAGTAATGTTGGACTAGGATAGCGGAATAAATCAGCTTGCGCATGGTCGTGTCAGTGTCGCAGGCTCGAGCAAGGACAGCATCTAGGGTCGCTAAAGACAGAAGAATGTTGAGCAATGCGGCTCTACGGACGTCTCTATAAGAAAGTGATGAGCACACTATTGGCCGATTTATGACAGATGGACTAATGCGGCAGGATCACAACTAAGCATCTCTAGCAAGACCTCGAGAGCAGTGGGCTCTCCATCTTTCACATCAGATGGATCTTCTGGGCCACATAGCTTCGATAGTGCAAAGACAGCAACTGCGTGGACCTTGGACTCGAAAACGAAGCGAAATCAGGGTGAGTGAATGGCGCGAAGCTATTCGGATCCCACTACAGCTGCGGTTGCAGTGCGAATGGAGGCGGGGTGCCTATTAGCACTGTGGAGATGCGGTTATATGGATAATGTGCGGGCTCGTAGTGGTGCACAATGCTGGTAGAGGATGTTGGAAGGGAGGTAGTGTAAGGCTGATTCAAAGCAAGCGAGCACTGATTTCAATATCTTGCTTCGAATTGTCGCTGGCTTTTGCGATGGAGTACTTACCTTTTCCGAGTCCGAGTGAGTCATGTCTGAAATGGCCGGTTTGGGACGGAGTGCGGGCCAAAGTATGGGCCAAAGTTTGGGAGGCAGACCCGGATCGGCACCTCCAAGCTGGAGTGCACGTGTAAAGGTTTCTGTATCCTGTCACTGTTTCTCACGCTTGCTCACTGTCTGCAACAGCGCCAAGGACTTACTTTGAGTCAGACAAACAATAACGAATAGACAATTGAATGACACCAAATACATAACTATGTTTCCTAATTGAACATCATGATAGTTACCTTGTTTACAAGGTCACTACAGCTGGAAATTGTGGCTGAAGAGAACCAACTTGTGTACACATGGGAATTTATGGACTAATCTGTAATCCTTCGCCTTGCTTGCAAAACAGTAAACAAGGTTCCTGCCGACGAAGTTCGGCCCCATCCTCTAGTACAGACGTTCTCTGTGTATATATCACTCCCCTAAGGTGGCAATGGTTGTCCCCCTCGAGTGAAAATACTTCCAACAATGGCGTCACGCACATCACTTGCCATTGACGCGTAGGATTCATTGAGCTTTTTGTCAAAAGCTTTCCTGGCGGCAGACAAAGCAAAGTCACTGGGGAGGAAAACACCAGTCCATAGTTCCCTCAGCGCCCACTCGAATAGTGTCCCGATGAAGGCCAATAGTGCTCCGAGGTCTCGCTTAGAGTTAATATACTGCTTGAGATTGAGTTGGTGGAACAGCACGTGCTGCGTAAATGACTGAAATGCTCTGTTCGCGAAGCGCACACCGTGTATGATCTGTCCACCCACCTGATCATTTGAAAGCCATGAGCATTAGAAGGAGGAGCCCGAAGAATAACTTACCTCGATATCTCCATCGAGGAATGCCTCTTCATGCAGAAGTCCTTGGATGTAAAGGGATATCTCTGTCTGCGTTTGGGTTTCCAATGCCTCATGCAATTCGTAGCCATACGTGACCACCGTCCGAGCTATGTCCTTGACTCTGTTCCTAAGGGACTTGGCAGTCACGCCAATTTTGTTCGCGTCCGCCTTGGCAGCATCCCCGCGGGACCATTCAGTAAGTTCGGCTGTTCTCAATATTAATTGCGAGTTAAAATGCATTCTATGGGAGACTTACGATTATTGAAAGTAGTTACGATATCAGCAATACTGGCAAGCGCCTTCGCTGATCTCTCCTTGGATGAAATTAGAAACGAGTCATCGAACATCGACCGTCTCATGTCTTCTCTGGCCTTCTGTTTCACCTCGGGTATGGTCTCAAGACCAAACCATGCCCTAGTTGGTGGCAACGCTTCCGATGTTGTGGCCAACGATACTGCAGGAGGTGGTACCGTGTCTGGTACTGGTACTGATGGGCCAGCGTCACGTTGCTCTACATCGTCGCCGAGGTGATGCCTGCCACAGTGAATGGCAACCCTGTCGATGATTTTATACGGGGTGTAACGACTTCGGGATGGTGGTGGCGAGTCAACCTGGCGCAATGGTGGCGGGGAGTCAAAGCGTACAGTCGACAAGCGGGCGTGAACATCATTACCGGCTTCAAGGGTGTGTAAATGCGGGGCTGACGTGGCACTGGGAGCTGCGTCACTGAAACTCATGATCATGGCCATGATTTCATCAGAGGTGAGTGTATCCGCGGGGGTGTGATGAGCATGACTTGGTCCAGGAATCGAAGAACCGCCGTTGTCATACTCATTTTCACGAATTGGTGTTGTCCCTGGGGCTGGCTTGTCTGGCCAGCCACCTTCTGGATGCATCATGATATCTTCGCACCACTGTAACATCTCTGTATCTAGTGAGTCCGAAGGTGGCGACAAGCTGTGGCCGGTGCTCCCGCCAGGCTCTTGGCTATGTGCAGATTGATTTGAACCTTGAGGAATCATAATGATGACAATGACGACAGTCACTGACTCGGCTCAGAGTCAGCCTTTATATCAAACTTTGATATTTAACATTACTTACTGCTGATATAGGCTACCGAGCCCTGTCATAAGCGGCACTTGCAACGGCACTATTCTCTCACTGGCCGCGTACTACGAGTAGCTCTGAGCCAGGCTTGTGGTTAGTAGTAGGTACTCGTAATAACGACGAGGCATATTACATGTTTGACTCGCCTGGTGACTGTCAATTGGCAATTGATCATCGTGACATTATAATCTTCTACCATAGCCACTGCTTCCTAGAGACTCCCCGCCACACGAGTTACGCTTCTGGCGAGCCTCCAGGCTGACCACTGTGAACACTAAATTTCTGGGGTAGTCAGGATTCTGATATTACATCAGTCAAACCTTGAAGGCGATTTTACTAGTCCCGCCGTTGAATCCCTGGCCCAGCGTCCCATCATGACGAACTGGAAGGTTCAAGTTAGCCTATTCTTATCAGTGTGGAGGCTCCATCGAGTCGTTCTTTCA